>WNWU01013601.1:1606595-1642989 GCA_012654045.1 Ptyas mucosa
CCATCCCATCCCATCCCATCCCATCCCATCCCATCCCATCCCATCCCATCCCATCCCATTCCATTCCATTCCATTCCATTCCATTCCATTCCATTCCATTATTTTCAGCAGATATCTTGGAAGGAAGTAACTGGGGAAGTCAAACTTATTTTGTAAATGCCAGGATTCCTTTGACCTTGTTCAAGTACCCCCCCCCCCCTTTTTTTTTTTTTTTTTGCAAATCAAGCCATTTCCTACACATTTGCCTCATATCGGACATTGGGGGGTGATTCAGCTAAAGGAAAGGGGTACTATTGCAATTCAACCTAACCATTGCTGAGAGTGGTTGCACACCCCACCTCTGCTGTGGTCCTGGGAAAAGAAACAAGCCCCCAGGGCTGCCTGGAACGACGACAAGGTCAGCCTGTGAATTTTCCCATGCCACAATTTTATGACAAGGATGCAAGCTATCAGCCGGGCTGTGTGTGTCTCTAGACTGCAGGCGTGAATGATAACAGGAAAAGATCTGGAAGGGATTTGTGGCAAAACCCCATTACCCAAGTTTGTGAACCACAAGAATCCTGAAGCTAGGATTTCCAGACGGCCCTTAGGAGACTTGTGGGACTCAGAGGCTATATTCACGCTAGGTTACCGAAAACAACAGCTGTCTTTCAAATTTGGCAGTATAATGATAACTTGATCCAGTCTAAGGCTCTGAAGAGATAATAACAGGACGTGGTCAGGTGGTCCAACCAATTACGAAAGCTATTTAGTATTCCTATGATCTATTCTCTTTCTAACCCCGATCCTACTCTTTCAGGGAATAAGAGATTTTGGGTTAAAGAAGTGTTTACATTTTCGGTCAATTATCTTTTTTTTTAGGTCTCTTTCGTCCTCCAAGTTACTAATTCTGTGTGTATTACGGTAGGTCTGCCGGCTATTTCAAAACACTCTTTGACTCAGTTCAGAAGTTACATGTCTTAGACCATGTAAATATAGCACTGTCATGTAAGAATAGATTGGATCATGCATTGCTTAATCTAATTAGTAGGTTGTCATAAGCAAATTGTCAGTGTCAGAGAAAACAGGTGTTAGGCCTGGTTTCTGGAACTATAAACCAGCTACAGCAGTTGTGTTTGAAGGACACCGCTAAAGGAGTTGGCTGGTTTGTGGTTCAAGCGTGTCATGAGAAGACAGCCAACAAGGATTACAGCACTCCCTTTGTAGCATCTCTGGAAGGGCTTTTCAATGTTGGCAACTTTAAGATTTCAACTCCCAGAATTCCCCAGCTGGCATGCTAGTTCAGGAATTCTGGGATTGAAGTTTACACATCTTAAAATTGCCAAGATTGAGAAACATTGATCCATGGATTTGCTAAGGGAAAGTGGGGGACCGGGGAGGGGGGGTACACAAAATTTTTGAGACAAAAATTAGGTTTGTCAAGGAAACCAAATAGAATCATCCAAACAATTGAGTTTTAGGTGGGCTTCCTTTCATTAAAATAAATAAATAAAACACAGTAAGACTGACAGGTGTCAATCACTAGAGGATCTGAGGGGCTCTCCTTTTTCTGGCTTGCAAATGAAAGTCTCTGTTTGCAACAGATTAACACAGAAAAGGAGAATTTTACAGGATTGAAAACTATTCTCTTTAAATGACTTTGCTATTTAAACCATCTTGGTCTTGTCCAAAATGTTTGGTGTTTTGAAATAAACTGGCTTTCAGATCAAGTGAGTGTCAAAAGACAAATCTCAACCCAAGATATACTGACATACTGCATTCATTCGTTTATTTGTTCATTCCAGGGAACATTTTCGAGCAAAGCTTCCTTGAATATAGATCATAACAATTAAAGAGAGACATTAAGAGTATTGAAAATGAAAATTAATGCATTTCTTGCTACTACGACTTCTTATGCTTGTTTGATGGGATTTTAATATATTACAGGTAGTCCTCGAGTTGCGACTGCAACTGAGCCCAACATTTCTGTTGCTAAATGAGATAAGGGGAATTTCACACCATTTTGTGACTTTTCTTGCCACAGTTGTTAAGTGAATCACTGCAGTTGTTAAATTAGTAACACGATTGTTAAATAAATCTGGCCTCCCCATTGACTTTGCTTATTAGAAGGTCGCAAAAGTTGATCATATGATTCCAGGACACTGGAATGGTCATAAATGTAAGCCAGTTGCCAAGTGTACAAATTTTGATCACATGACAATGGGGATGCTGCAAAGGTCGAAAGAGTGAAAAATGGTCATAAGTCACTTTTTTCAGTGCTGTTGTAACTTCGAATGATCACTAAATGAACTGTTGTAAGTCAAGGACCACCTATATATTTCAACATTGGTTGGAAAATAATTTCAACTAAGTTCCTCCTGGTAAGATCTTAGGGGAGCCTAGGCACATTTTAATACTGTTTTCCTACCTAAGCTCTTCAAATTGTATGGACTTCAACTCCCAATAATCTTTAAAACAAGTGGATTCGAAGAAGGAATTTGCTGAGATTTAAAAGTAGAACTCAGGGAAAGCCTAATGGAAATGCACTCTGAACAGCTTAGCTGTGCCCCTACCTCACAGGGTCACTGTGAAAACAAGAAAATGTGTGTGTTTAAAATATAATAAAATAGAATAGAACTAAATAGAATAGAAATAAATAAAATATAATATAATAGAACAGCAGAGCACTTCTCTAAAGACCTGTTAACTCCGTTTTCCCAACAGGTTGTTTCTTTTGAAAATTTAGCATTTGTCATCCTAACAACTGAGTTTGTTAGTTGATTCCAGACAATTGTTGCAAAAGTCTTAAGTGGAAAACAACAAAATGCCTCTTGGATCATCCTTTTCTTTGCTTGTTTGATCCGCCCTGGGACATTAATCATGCAAACAAAAGTATGAAGATGCCTCATATGTGGATTTTGTTATTTTTGCTCCTGACTCATCCTAGGCACAATCTTTAAAAGCAAAATGCTTCTCTTAGAAGCCCCCTGAAGCTTCTCCCAAATGCTCAGCAGGATTGGCACATTGGGCCTCTGGAGCCAAAGCAAATTAGCTCCAGAAATGCCAGAAAAATAGGCAAGGATCTTGGAGGCTGGCACACAACAAAAGGCGAGGGCGGAAGCCTGTGGCATTCCAGCTGGGGCCCTGGGTGGAGAGATGAGCAACTTTTTTTGAGGTCAGGAGAATGTCAAAAATAAAATCAAGCAAAATAATACAAAACTAGAAGATACATTTCAAATACAAATTCTATTTCATTCCGTTCCATTTTTTGTTCCTGTTCTGTTCTGTTCTGTCCCATCCCGTTCCACCCCATCCTGTCCCACCCCATCCCATGCTATAAAATTTAACATTTGTATCAACACTGAATATCACCAGGGGTGGGCTTCAAAAATTTTAGCAAGGGGTTCTCTGCCCTGTTGCTCAGTGGGCATGGCTATGGTGGGCGTGGCCTAGTCGGTCTCTTGCACCACGGGGGGGGGATTTTTGCCCTCCCCGGGCTCCTGAGACTTTCCTTGAGCCTCCGGGAGGGTGAAAATGGCCTCCCCAGGCTCCCGAACTTTCGGTAAACCCATTTTTCACCCTCCCCAAAACTCCGTGCACGCCCTGCACTTATCTGCATCCAAAACGAGCCACGTGGAGGGGCGGGGTGGGGTGGGCGGGGCCATACAGGAGTGGGATTTGGGGGTCCTCCGAACTGCACAGAATCTTACTTAGAGGTTATCCCAAACCCCTGTGAACCCCCAGCAGCCCACCCCTGAATATCACTAATATGATTACACCCGGTGCACCAATTTGGAACAGGAATTATAATTTCAGCGAAAAAAAATTGGTGAGAAAGACTGGACTCAAAGCTTCTGCCCTTCTCCTCTACCAGATTTTCATCAGCTCTGATTCTTGGGCTTCCTAGAAGACCCTTCCCCAGCCTGGCACCCAGGGAACTGAAGAAGGCACCTAAGCAATATTTCCAGTTATGAACTATAATTCTTTCAGGCCTTGTAAGCCAGAGGTATAAATATTTTCTTCTTGGAAATGTTGATCACATTTGTTGCACAACAACTTATAGCTTTCATCTCATTTTATTTTCCCATCACGTTCAATGAGCCATTCTGGTTGTTTATTCTATTCTACATGGAATAAATCTCATGCTATTATCATCATTAAAACTATTTAACTATTTGAAATAAATGGAATTATTTCAATTATTTGAATTATTTCAAGAGAATTGTTTCAGTGGCTAAGACACTGAGCTTATCGATCAGAAAAGTTGGCAGTTCGACGGTTCAAATCCCTAGTACAGGTCTCCTGCGTGAGCAGGGGGTTGGACTAGATGACCTCAAAGGTCCCTTCCAACACTGTTACTGTTTCCCGCATTTTCTTGCCTAACATCACATGCATAAAAATCAGCCTAAGGCCATGAAACCCTTTTTAAAAACCCATTCCTTCTCTTGGTGGAACCAAAAACTTTATTTATTTATTTTTTAAAAAAATAGCAGCTAAATCAGAAAATAGAATTATCTTCCTCAACCAGAAAGTGCTAGAAGAGATGTGAAAGTAAGATTTACCCTGCTGGGAAATTTCAAAATAGGGGTGAGATTATGCATCAAATGTTTCCATATGGAAAGATTCTGCAATTTGGACAACTGATGAATTTTGGAGAAAGCAGGAATGGAAGCTTTTATCCCAGATAACATTTTGGGAATGTATAAAGTTGTATGCATCTGCTATAATTAGCGGATCTGAGGATCTTTGGAATTTTGAGAAGATGGAAAGATGGCTCTTCTTAAATGGCTGCCAAAAAGGACTTGCACATTTCCAAATTGGTGCCGCAGAAGACACAGCCTCTTAAAAATGTGCTATCAATTGGGGTACCGTTATCAAGGTTGCAAAAATACAGATAAACACTAGATGGCAGCAGAGAAATGCAGAAAAATCCAATTCTTTGCTGCTTTCTAGTGACTGACTGGATTTTCCCAGCTATATCCCCACCTGAAGTAACCTAAACCAGTGTTTCTCAACCTCACAAACTTTAAGAGTGGATTAATTCCCATAATATCCTTGGAAGCATGCCATTTCAGATGGCTATCACCTCAATCTCATCCTATAAATATTCTCAATGTTTGACAGGCAGCTTTGTTGCTTTGGATTCAGTGAGAAGCAGGTTTTGTGTGCGGTGTGCCTTCAAGTCAGTGTTAATTCCTAGTGACTGCCTGGATAAGATCCCTAAAGTTTTCTTGGCAAGGTTTCAGAAGTAGCTCACCATTGCCTCCTTCCTAGGGCTGAGAGAGGATGACTGGCCCAGAGTCCCCCAACTCTAGTCAGAACTAGAATTCACAGTCTCCTAGTGTCTAGCCTTATGCCTTTCATCATTACACCACACTGGCTTTCATGAAGTTTATAGGTAATCCTCAACTTACAACAGTTCATTTAATGACCATTCAATGTTACATTGGCACTGAAAAAAATGACTTACGACCATTTTTTCACAGTTACAACCGTTGTACCACCGGCATTGGTCACATGATCAAAATTCACATGCTTGGCAACTGACTCATGTTTATTACTGTTGCAGCATCCTGGCGTCCTGTGATCTCTTTTTGCAAACTTCTGACAAGCAAAATCAATGGGGAAGCTTTGATTCGCTTCACAACATTGTTACTAACTTAATAACTGAGGCAAGAAAAGTCATAAACTGGGCTTAAAACTCACTTGGCAACTGTCTCACTTAGCAACAAAACTGTTGGGCTCAATTGTGGTTGTATGTCAGGGACTTCCTGAATATATCCAAGTGAAAATCTACCTTCAAATCCCATAGATTTCAAAGTATCTATGAGTATACCCATCATTTCTCAGGCTAGAAAGCCATGGATGTTATATTATGTCATGTCGCCATATTCAAGGTTTTAAGAAAGTAATCAGTGGGTTGGTTCTCTGGCACATCTACTCCAGCAGTCTGTTCTCGCAGGAGACAGACCAGTGGAGAAATCCTCCGCGGATTGCCACCAGTTTGCTGTCTGCGCATGCGTGCTACATGCCAAACACACGCTATGCACACGCATGCACATTGTGTGTCAAAATCACACTGCACACGCATGCACAGAGCGCACCAAACGTGCACTTCATGCAGAAAAAGAAGCCTTTTCTAAGGTAAGTAGAACAGTGAGTGGGGGGAACAGCTGTGCCGCACGATTTAGATTTGCTAGAAAGCAGGATTTCCTGCTTTCTAGCGAATATAAACCACACGGCACAGCTGATTGTCGGAAATACCAGTTCGGATGAACCGGTAGCTTTTTTTATCACTACCAGTTCGCCCGAACTGGTGCGAACCGGTAGCATTTCACCCCTGGGACAGAAAATTGTAGAAGGAAGCCTATTAATCTCTCAGCAGAGGGTCTTCAGGGGCAGTCTCATCGAGGAGTCATTGATCTACTTGATTTCCATGAATTGCTCCAGCCGTTTTGGGAAACTAACCTAGCTGATCGCCCACACCCAATCTCAAGGCAGCCAATTCCAAAGTTGAATTAGACGTTGTATAAAAAAAGAAAAGGAAAAAAAAGACCTTCCTTTTGTCTGTCTCCATTCTTCCAGTATTCAGTTTCACTCAGTGGTGGGTTGCTAACAGTTCGCCCCGGATTGAGTGAATCTGTAGCTGCGGCAGCGGGAGGCTCCGCCCACTCACCCGGATGTTTCTGCGCATGTGCAGAAGCACCCGCATGCCCGCAAGCAAACCAGTAGCGACCAAAATTGAAACCCACTACTAGTTTCACCTCTGGTTCTAACAAGATTTTTACCTGATTTGCCTATTGCTTCCTGGGGATCAAAAAGAGAGAGCACGTTTTTCTGGAATGAGCCTGGCCATTTATGAGAGAGGTCTATCCGGCGGCCACATTAGCAGCTGAGTACTTTTCTTTTTTTACCAGGCTTTTGAATTGCCTTGAATTGTACTTTAATTTATATTGTTTTAGATTTACTGTGGGCTAATTTTTATCCATTATTTGATTTGATTTTATTGTATATATGCTTATATTCAAATTGTGTTGTTTGGCTGGTTTTATTATAAACCACTCCGGGAACTTTGGTTGGGCTAAATGGTTTGATAGACAGACAGACAGAGTTACCTGTAGACTTTAAAAGAAAGTGCTATCAAGGATGTAGCAAGTAGTCTAAGTCCTGTTGTTCTAATTCAGGATTCTAAACCAAAGAGTTCCTTTCTTAGCTTAGCGTTACCCTAAGAAGTATATTCTGGGTTCAGAAAAATTGCAAACAGATGACTTAGAAAAACTACAAATAATTCATTCAGATTCATTCATGCTGCCCCATCATTCCACACCCCTTCTGACCTCAGATGAAAGAGATAAATTAGAAAAAGCAAAAACATTTTTGGGAAGCCAGTTCTATTTATTTTTAAAAGCTATGATTCAAATAAAACGGATTAAGTTTGGCCTAAGCTTTGGAATATACACCCAAGTTCCCCCAGACGTTTCTATTAAGTTAGACATGTTTGATGTGACAGATGGAGTAAACAACCCAACATCCCCTTAATCAAATCTAAATGTAAAAAGGACTTTCTCTGCTCCCATCTGCTTTGTGGAGGGGAATCTTCCCCACAGGCTTAAAAAGCACAGCGTTGAAGGTTCCATTCCACAAAATGGTGGTGCATGAATGGATGCAATGATGACAAAATTCCCTCAACCTCCATAGCAGATTCAGCAACAAAACAATTTTTTCCTTGTGCAATTAATTTTTGTGCACCTGCCACACCCTTGTTGCTGGGACAAATTCCACAAACTCAGAAGGGACCTCTTGAACTGATTTGCGCTGTGTAGAGAAACTGGTCAGACATTCAAAGGTTTTCCTGCCAAAACTTACCTTGCACATTAACTGCTATGATCTTCTTAGGTGGGACTCTGCCCCAGACATCCACCAGACCGGCCGTGTGAATGACCACATGGGCGCCTTGGACTGCTGGCTTCACATCCTCTGGATTGCTGATGTCTCCTTGGATGAGAGTCACTTTAATTTTCCAGAACAAAACAGAGAGAAAGATAAATTAACTTTTTTAATTAGAGAAAAGACACAATCCACATCAAAGGGTGACTAGAAACTTAAGGAATTTTTGCATAAAAATGAAAAGAAAAATGAAGTTGTGATGTATGGCTATGAAGATTAGACTAGATAGATTATAGAAAACAGAGTATTATGAAATAATTTTAGAGGCAGAGATTAAAATACAGTTGTTCCTAAAACCGCTGTGAAGAATATCAGAAGCCACTTCTCTGTATCTTTTTCTTTTCTTTTTCTTAAATATTCTGGCCCTTTTTGCTTTTTGTTTTCTTCCATTTTTCTATTTTCTTCTATATTTTACATTAATTTCGATTAGTTTTTTAGTCCTTTTTTAAAGTTTCAATAAAAATTATATAAAAAACAGAACAAAGTATGAATCAATGAATGAATGAATGTATGAATGAGGTTTTTGTGACCTCCAGAAGCCTGCAGCATTGTACCAACAGAGAAAAAGACAAAAGGAGTGAGAAACACACAATGGAATAAAACAGATAGAGTATTGTTGACTTGTTCTCTTCCTTTCCTCAGGCAAGATCAAATGGGCAGAAGGGAAACAAGACGACATCAAGAATAGAGCAAAAGCTCCAACCTGGGAGTTTGGAATATGAATGGTGCCTGAAATTAGCAAGTGAAAACCCTGCCAGAGCTTGATTCTGGACCTCACGTCTTCTGTCTAAGAATCTGTGTAGGAGCCTCTGTTCTGCCCTTCTACTGCTTACATCTGCTTACTCTTCTAAAGGAGGGAAGGGACGGAGAGCATGAAAAGTAATTCTAAACTATCAGAAAGTTCATTGAAGCAGCAATATTTGGCTGCAACGCCTTTTAATGTCGCTGTTTTTCAAATTGCTTGTTTTTTATTTGTTTCACCGCTCAGGGCCATTTGTTAAGATGAAAGGAATCTCCAGGAAGGGAGGGAGGGAAAATGGGAATGAGAAAAAGGGAGGGAGGGAGAGGAGGGAAGTGGGAGGGAGGGAGGGAGAGGAGGGAAGTGGGAGTGAGAAAAAGAGGGAGGGAGGAAGGAGAATTAGGAGGGAGGGGGAGCTGGGAATGAGAAAAAAGCAGGGAGAGAAGGGAAGTGGGAATGAGAAAAGGGAAGGAAGGAGAATAGGAAGGAAGGAAGGAAGGAAGGAAGGAAGGAAGGAAGGAAGGAAGGAAGGAAGGAAGGAAAGTCGATAGATGTGGTGTCAGCCAAACACTGACTTATGAAGGAAAGTGCTTGATAGGATTAGATTCAGAAACATGGGGAGGGAGGCTATTAAAGAGGGAAGCATTGATAACTCTTCCAAACTATTATTTGTTACGTAGAGTAGAGTAGAGCAGAGCAGAACAGAGCAGAGCAGAGCAGAGCAGAGCAGAGCAGAGCAGAGCAGAGCAGAGCAGAGCAGAGCAGAGCAGAGCAGAGCAGAACAGAACAGAACAGAATAAAATAGAAACTTTATTTTCACTTTAAATTTATACTAGATCAGGGTTTGACAGCATCATTTATTTTAGAGAATTCACTTAGTTACTTCTGACTTTGCTCTCAATGAATTTCCCTTGGAATCCCTACGGATTTAGGACAAATATCCTCAGAATGAGAGGCACATGTCTCAAGGGAACCACAAGGCAATTAACAGGATTGTGGGGGGAAAGATAAATTGTCTATATTTATTATTTAATCTTAAAAAAGAATGAAAGAATTAAGTGTTACTTATAACAGGAGATGCAAAATATCCGTGGGGTATATTTTAGAATGTAGGTAATCTCTTAGTAGCATTGTACAGGTTTACTGTATAATTTCTAAATAAATACACATAGCATAATAGGGGTAGAAAAAACCCCCTTTACTGTTCAGGGTAAGATGATCAAAAAAAGTTTGGAGACCCCCAGTTTAGAAAACTTAGGCAACTTTCAGTCGTCTTTCCTGCTTGGAAGAAAACGAAATACAGATAGTCCTTGATTTATTACTGGAATTGGGACCAGCGGTTGTTAAGTAAGTCACGGCAAATTTTACGATCTTTTTTGCCATGGTTGTTAAATCAGTTAAGTGACTCGGTCATTAAGCAAATCTGGCTCCCCCCCCCCTTGACTTTGTTTGTCAGAAGCTGGATGGGTAGGTTGCCAATGGCAATCACACGACTCCAGGATGTCGTAACCATGAGAGACATATGCCAATTGCCAAGCAACTGAATTTTAATCAGGTGACCATAGGGATGCTGCAATGGTTGTGTGAGTACTGATCGTAAATCACTTTTTTCAGTGCTGTTGTGACCTTGAACCAGAGGTGGGTTTCAGCAGGTTCTGACCAGTTCTGGAGAACTGGCAGAGGAAATTTTGAGTAGTTTGGAGAACCGGTAAATACCACCTCTGACTGGCCCTGCCCCCATCTATTCTCTGCCTCCCGAGTCCCAGCTGATCGGGAGGAAATGAGGATTTTGCAGTAACCTTCCCCTGGAGTGGGGAGGGAATGGAGATTTTACAGTATCCTTCCCCTGCCATGCCCACCAAGCCATGCCCACAGAACTGGTAGTAAAAAAAAAATTGAATCCCATCACTGCCTTGGACAGTTGTTAAATGAATGGTTTTAAGTCGAGGACTACCCATATCTCAAAAATTCAGATCATGGTGTGGAAGGTGAATAATGGGAATAAACCTCTGTGCAGTTTAGCAAAACCCAGCCCTCGATTCTCCTATTTCCTCCTTCCTTATCAAGCACCTCTCCACATATTCTCAGCAAACAATTGTAATTGTGAACTATTTCAACAGCTTCAACTAATCCTAGTCACAAACTGTGTTAACCACCATGCTCTGGAAGGGACTGTGCTTCAAGAGGAAGGAACAGACCCAGCAGGATGATAGAACAGGTGTTTCCTCCCTAAAACAGCATTGCCTTTGGGTTATATAGAACAAGAGGTGGGGTGGGGGGAAGCAAGAATTGTGGTGGGATGGGAACTCCAGGCAACACCATCCATAAACTACACAATACAATTTTGTAACTCTGGATGACAACATTGTACAATTCTAGGGTGCTATGCTGGAGAGTATGTAGCAGTTATCACTTGTTCTAAGAGAGTTTAGCAATTGGGGCCCAGAATGCCCAAAGTTCCCTCTTTCCTCCTCACTTCCTTTCCTTTTATGTTACGTCTTCTGACATCTTTACAGATAGTCCTCAACTTACGATCACAATTGAGCCCCAAATTTCTGTTACAAAGTGAGACAATTTGTTAAGCGGGTTTTGCTCCATTTTACGACCTTTCTTGACATGGTTCTCATGTGAATCATTTGCAGCTGTTTAGTTAGAAACTCGGTTGTTAACTGAATCCGGCTTCCCCGTTGACTTTGCTTGTGAGAAGGTCACAAAAAGGGATCACATGACCCTGGGATACTGCAAATGTTGTAAATAGGAGTCAATTGCCAGGCATCTGAATTTGGATTACGTGACCACAGGATTGCTGCAATGGTCATAAGTGTGAAAAACGGTCGTAAGTCCCTTTTTTCAGGGCCATTGTAACTTTCAATTGAACTGTTATAAGTTGAGGACTACCTGTATATTAAAGAGAGGACTACCTTACTATGTAGTAACTTACTTCTGCCAACCTAGCAGTTCGAAAGCACGTAAAAAATGCAAGTAGAAAAATAGGGGCCATCTTTGGTAACAGCATTCCGTGAGCCTTTGGCGTTTAGTCATGCCGACCACATGACCACAGAGACGTCTTCGGACAACGCTGACTCTTCGGCTTTGAAACGGAGATGAGCACTACCCCCTAGAGTCGGGAACAACTAGCACTTATGTGCAAAGGGAACCTTTACCTTTTACCTTACTATGTAAGCTGCTCAGGCTAAGAAGTATGGCATAAATATTGGACATAAGCAAAAAGCAATGCTATTTTAATCAAATTATCTTTCTATCTTTCCCAGGGCCTGCCTTAAATTTCTTTTTGCAACACTACCTGCCTTTGATATTCACCGATACCCCAAGCTTCAGGGGAGAAATGTGAGGCAACTTTTAAAACTCAGTGTGGTGTAATGGTATGTGGGAGAGGCCGTGGGAGAATGGGTGGAGGAACTGTCAAGGAAGCAATCAGATAAGAAACAGCATAGCCGGCAGCAAGATAGTGGACAAGGAAACACCTTCTCTAGTTTCTCAGACTGTAAAAGAGTGGGGTGGGGGGGGGTTGTACTTTCATTCTTGCAAGACTCTGTCAATGTAGCTTTACAATAAATAGAATACGGGTAGTCTTGACTTACAACCACAATAAAGCCCCAAATTTAGGTTGCTACATGGGAAATTTGTTGAGTGAGTTTTGCTCCATTTTTACCACTCTCCTTGCCACATTTGTTAAGCAAACCCCTGCAGTTGTTTAAGTTAGTCACACAGTTGTTAAGCAAATCCGGCTTCCCCAATGACTTTGCTTGTTAGAAGGTCGCAAAAGGGGATCTCAGGACCCATCCACCCTCCCTCCCAGGGACACTGAGACTGTCAGAAATATGAACCGACTTGCTTTAGAAATGGACTGGTTGCAATACAGATAGTATTGCAACTTACAACCATAATTACCACCACCAGCCATCATGGTTGTATACAGGGTCATCATGCAATCAATCTGATTTTATGGCCTTTTCTTGCGGCAGTCGTTAAGCATGGCAATTATAAGGCGAATGAGCTGGTGGTTAAGCAAGCTCATTGCTCGCCATGGGCCAGTTTTTGCTGGAAACTGGAAATAAACCCTGGATTCTGACAAAAAGATATGATTCATTTTCAGTCACGTGATTACAGGACATGGCAAATAGCCATAAATACGGCCTGGTTGCAGAGTGTTCAAAGTTTAGTCATGTGACCACGAGGGGGCAGCCAGCTGTCAGAACTTTGGAACCAGGTCATAAGTAGCTTTTGGTGAGTCCATCCTAACTTCAAATGGGTGCTAAGTGACCGTCATAAGTCGAGGACTACTTGTAGAATCATAAAACGGGAAAAAAAACTAGTGTAGAAAATTCTGGTTGCAGTCTGTGTATGAATGGGCTTTGAGGATTTCCTAAACCCTGACATAATCAAGGTGATGTATTTATTACCTCCCTCTGACAGGCTTAAAATTTTGCTTACCCACTATTTTAAATTGGAAAGAGACAAGGGAAGAATGTAGATTAAAAGTCTCCAAACAATACTCATGATTAAAATGTGATTAGATTTTGTCCCTTGGAAGATTGCATGGGGCATATTTCTGGAGATTTTCTGTCATCCAGGTCATGGCAACTGGACTTCCTGTTTTTTCTTTGAAGACGTTTCATTTCTCATCCAAAAAGCTTCTTCACCGCTTCCATTCCCCACCATCCAGTCAGAGCTGAAGAAGCTTCTTGGATGAGAAGCGAAACATCTTCAAAGAAAAACTAGAACGTCCAGTTCCCTCTTGAAAAAGCATTTTGGGACAATCATGACCTGGATGACTGAGAATCTCCATAGACATTCAAATAACATTGTTCACTCCAATGTGATCCTGTGCTGAATTTGTACAATGTGCAAAAAAAAATGGTAGTAGCAGTAATAATAGTAGCAGATGTACAGGTAGTCCTCGACTTACAACAGTTCATTTAGTGACCATTCAAAGTTACAACAGCACTGAAAAAATAACTTGTGACCATTTTTCACACTTACGACCATTGCAGCAGCCCCATGATCAAATGATCAAAATTCAGCAGCTTGGCAACTGACTCATATGTTTATAACGATTGCAGTATCTTCTGGTCACTAAATGGGATCCCCTTTTATGTCTCTCTGACAAGCAAAGTCAATGGGGAAACCAGATTCACTTAACAACCCTGTTAACCCTGTTAACAACTGAAGTGTTTAACTTAACAACTATGGATTATAGGCATGTTTGTTATTTGTTTTGTTGTTTTGTTTGTCATTTATCTAGTGTGTTGTCTTCTTTTTTAATGAAAATGTAAATAAAGATTATTTTTTTAAAAAAAAACTTAACAACTGTGGCAAGAAAAGTCATAAAATAGGACAAAATTAATAAATGTCTTACTTAACAACAGAAATGTTGAGCTCAATTGTGGTCCTAAGCCGAGGACTGCTTGTAATAATAATAGTTCATAGTTGCTAGTCTTGCAGGTGGCTCAAGACTGATGAATTTTCAGGGCAGAAATGAGATCTATCCCATTGACATTTAACAGAAAGAAAACGATCGTGGGACTTTGAGGTGTCAAAGTGGTTCATGGCCAGGGGAACAGGAAAACAAAAACAAAACAAAACAAAACAATATCTCCCTGGATTTTATGGAGGTTTATCAGGTTCAGAAAGTAATTCACTCTTCCTCTTCCATTGCGTATACCGGAAACCTTCTGACGCCCTCCCAGGAAATCCTGCCGTGACAACACGCTCACAACACCTGCCAAGAACCCAGCTGTCAGGGTTTTTCCATGGCTGTTCCTGAAAATCGGTCTGTTCCATGGATCTGTTTCATTTTCCGTCCACCTACCTTCTAGGCCCTCAGTTCAGAGAGGGCCTCGTACTTGTTTCTTTTTCTCCAGATGGACAGAAGCTACACTTCCACCCTTTATTTACCTCTGGGGTCCTGGGGTTTTCAAAAACACAGTCTTGGTGTATACTATACGCCTATGATGGCGAACCTATGGCACATGTGCCGGAAGTGGCACACAGAGCCATCTCTCCGGGCACATGAGCTGTTGCCCGTTGGTCTTCTGGGTTCTGGCATGCTGGCCAGCTGGTCTTCACATGTGCGGGAGCACCAGAAACCAGAAGAGCAGCCACCCAGTACATATAGGCATGCCAGGAAGATAATCTTACAGTTTCCGGCGTGCACATGCACACTGACCACTTGGCTTGCTGCATGCACCACCGGAAACTGGAAGATTATCTTTCCAGCGCACAAATGCACACTGGGTGGCTGCTCTTTCAGTTTCCGGCATGTGTGCACACGCGTGTGTATGTGCGCTCCCATTTTAGCACTCAAAATTTTACCAACACTGCTATACGTCTTCAAAAAAGGGGAAAAAAAATAGATGCAGGAAACTACAGACCTATCAGCCTGACCTCAATACCAGGGAAGATTCTGGAAAAGATAATCAAGCAACCAATCAGCGAACACCTAGAAGCAAACCAAGTAATAACCAAAAGCCAACATGGATTTGTCAAAAACAGATCATGCCGGATTAATCTTATTGTATTCTTTGACAAAATGACAAAATTAGTGGACTAGAGGAATGCTGTCAATATAATTTACTTGGACTTCAGTAAGGCATTTGATAAAGTAGACCATAACCTACTACTAGATAAAACAGAAAAATGTGGATTAGACAGCATCACCACCACATGGATTAGTAAGTAACAGGCTGACCAACCACACTCAACATGTAGTCCTCAATGGAACTGCATCTACATGGAGGGAAGTATGCAGTGGAGTACCCCAAGGCTCTGTTTTAGGCCCAGTACTCTTCAACATCTTCATCAGTTACTTGGATGAAGGGATAGATGGGGAACTCATCAAATTTGCAGATGATACCAAGCTAGCAGGAATAGCCAACACTCCAGAAGACAGGCTTAAAATACAGAAGGATCTTGACAGACTTGAACATTGGGCGCTATATCTAACAAAATGAAATTCAATGGTGAAAAAAGTAAGGTTCTACATTTGGGCAAGAAAACAAAATGCACAGGTACAGTATATGTGGTACCTAGCTCAATAGTAGTAACTGTGGGAGGGATCTTGGAGTCCTAGTGGACAACCATTTAAATATGAGCCAGCAGTGTGCAGCAGCTGCCAAAAAAGCCAACATAGTTCTAGGCTGCATAAACAGAGGGATAGAATCAAGATCACGTGACGTGTTAATACCACTTTATAATGCCTTGGTAAGGCCACACTTGGAATCCAGTTTTGATTGCCACGATGTAAAAAACATGTGGAGACTCTAGAAAGAGGGCACAGAAGAGCAGCAAAGATGATTATGGGACTGGAGCCTAAAATGTATAAAGAACAGTTGCTGGAATTGGGTATGTCTAGTTTAATGAAAAGAAGGACTAGAGGAGACATGATAGCAGTGTTCCAATATCTCAGGGGTTGCCCCACAGAAGAGGGAGTCAGGCTATTCTCCAAAGCACCTGAGGGCAGAACAAGAAGCAATGAGTGGAAACTAATCAAGGAGAGAAGCAACTTAGAACTAAGGAGAAATTTCCTCGCAGTTAGAACAATTAATCAGTGGAACAACTTCCCTCCAGAAGTTGTGAATGTTCCAACACTGGAAGTTTTTAAGAAGATATTGGATAACCTTTTGTCCGAAGTGGTATAGGATTTCCTGCCTAAGCAGGGTTGGACTAGAAGACCTCCAAGGTCCCTTCCAACTCTGTTATTCTGTTTTCTGTTTTTCTAGTAGCCCTCAAGACAAGCTTGGTTCCTAGATGCACCCTAGTTCATTACATAGGTAGCCCTTGACTTATTACTGCAATTGTGACCAGAATTTCCATTGTTAAGGCTGTTGTTAAGTAAGTCAGGTCTGATTTTATGACCTTTTTTTGTCATGGTTGTTAGGTGGATCACAGCAGCTGTTAAATAACTTATGCTGTCATTAAGTGAATCTGGCTTCCACCATTGACTTTTCTTGTCAGAAGCTTGCTGGGAAGATTGCAAATGACCATTATATGACCCGGTTCTATTGTGTTCGGTCTCTGAGCAACTTCAGCTGTTAAAACCTTTTGATCCAGTTAAGGTATAAAAAGTTGAGAGGCTGGACATTTATAGCTGGGTCTTGATCAAGGACCCTGGCAAAAATAGCATTAAAATACTCGATTTCCTCACAAACACTTGAATAACCAAGAATGATAGCAGTTGCCCAAGGTCTCTAGCTTTTGGCAACCTTTGCTTACATAGTCTGGTCATTTAAAAAAGCAAAGGAATGTTCTCTGATAATGGCCAGTTAAATTAGACTTTTTCCATCTTCAGATCCTTCCTGACATTGTTCATCTTAGCTTACTTGGTTCGGATCTGCTAGCCAAACTATGAGAACATGCAATCTGGTTGAACAATGGAATATGAAACGAGCCATCTTTAAGAATAACTTCACATTCTTTTTTTTTTGTCCCTGGCGAATTTATTCCCCGAATTGCCTTCACTTTCTCTTTTCAATGACCTTCCATGAACCCCCCAATGACAGTTGGATTTATAGTGAAACCTAAACAAGTCACTACTTTCTGGAGATCCTTCAAGTGCTCCTCCCAACTGGCCCTACTAACTATTAGGTCCTCTACAGTTCATACCATTTTCCATAACCTGGTAGGACCTAGAAGTTTCAGAAGCATTTAGGTGAAGAACCAGAGGTGGGTTTCAGCAGGTTCTGACCAGTTCTGGAGAACCGGTAGTGGAAATTTTGAGTAGTTCGGAGAACCTGTCATAAAAATTCTGACTGGCCCCGCCCCCATCTATTCTCTGCCTCCCGAGTCCCAGCTGACTGGGAGGAAATGGAGATTTTACAGTATCCTTCCCCTGCCATGCCCACCAAGCCATACCACGCCCACCAAGCCACACCCACAGAACCAGTAGTAAAAAATTTTGAAACCCATGACTGTGAAGAACCCTTATTAAGCTGTTAATAAGCTATTAAGTCGAGAACTACCTGTACTCCTGGGCTAGTCGTCTGGTTGTAAGTAACATCTCTCTGGGGATGAATGAATGGATGGATAGATGATAGCTGGAGGGAGGGAGGGATGCTAGATAGATAGATGATAGACAGGCAGACAGATGAGAGAAAGAGATAGGAGAGAGAGACAGAGATATGATGGATGGATAAATAGATTGATAGCTGGAGGATAGCTGGCTGGATAGATAGATGGACAGAGAGAGAGAGAGGCAGGCAGGCAAATAGAGATAGATAAATGCAGGTAGAGATAGGTAGAGATATAGATACGAGAGAAACAGACAGATGTAGAGAGACACATAGACAGACACATTGATAAACAAGTCTTTCACTTATGTATAATTCTTTTTATAATCTCTAGGCCTCATTTTGCCCACTTGTAAAAGAACAACTCAGAAGAACTAAATCCTTCAGACATTTGGAGTGCTATCTGTCCCAAGGTTTACATCCTGCTATATTACATTATTAAATTACATGTAATTACATTATTGTAAATACTATTACATTACATGTAATTACTGTATTACATTACATCCTGCTGTAGAGAACCACAGAGAAATAAGGCAGAGATGACACTTCCAAAGATATGATTTCAGCCTGGCTCAGATTTGTTCTAACATCATTCATGGGGCTAAAAGAGGGAGGGAAGGGGAAATCAGTTTTTGTTACTACAGCTGATATTAATAACAGAATTCTGGTTAGAGTCTGTTTCCTGATCTGGCCTACCTCAAAGGGCTGCAGTCTGCATTCTTTTCAAGTATGTTTCATTCCCCAATTCTCATTCAAGTATGTTAATTCATCCCCCAATTAAACCATCAAATCAAGGACTGAAGCCCAGTGTTATAAGCTTCAACTTTTCAATTATTGAGAAGAACGTCACATACGAAGCATCCTTCAATGGCCAAAGGAAATGACACACAGTGGGATGCCTGATCAGCTGGTCGGCATTCACAAGCCTCTGGGGCAGGGGTCTCCAACCTTGGCAACTTTAAGCCTGGAGGACTTCAACTTCCAGAATCCCCCAGTCAGTTTTGCTGGCTGGGGAATTCTGGGAGTTGAAGACCTCTAGGCTTAAAGTTGCCAAGGTTGGAGACCCCTGATCTGGGGTATGCACATATTGTGTGTGTTTATAAGCCAACTGTTTGCAGAGAAAGAGAGGGTATCTAATGATGATATATTACAGTGTAGAATTTAAATTAAAGGCTACAGCATTGAATATTGACCCAAAAGACGTCAGTGGCTTTCCTGTGCTGCAATTTCTTTATTCAACTATTTTCATCTTGCAAAGTTGACGGAGTTTAATGGGCTTCACTTCCTAGAATCAAAGTTAAATACATTTTTCAGGCTAAGCATGGCTCGTCTTGGAATGAGACCAAGCTGGTTTGCAGCAAAATCAGAAGAGGATAGTGTCCAAAGTGTGAGTTCACGCCATCTCAGCCAAGGCCAATCCTATTGGGCATTGATCCTGGCAGTATTGTCCATATTTTCCTTTCTTCCCGTTGATCATCTCTCTACAGAGTTGCTAGCTACTGAAGGCGGTTTGCACTTTGCCAAAAATACTTTTTCAAAAAGGGTTTGGTTGAGGGATGCAGGCCAGGCGTGTGTCTGAGAGCAAACCACAACCATCTGTTTTTCAGCTCTGACTCTTCTCTGCTTCTTCGTTCATACGCACGTATATATATTTGCCGCTGGCTTGGCTTTGTGTTTTCTTCTATCACAAAGGTCCTAAGGAGGGCAAAGCACTTCCTTGCGTGACCCTCAAATGAAGCAAGGCACTTCCTTGCATGACCAAACCCTCTTAATATACTTTAGAGCAGTATCTCATCTCAGGATATCATTGTGCTTTTAACAGCTGGTCAGCAGCTGTGAGGTTGCCGAAGGGCAGTTCAGTGATGAAAATAAGACATATTAGTTGGCTGTTTTTATGGAAGACACACCTTCTAGGCTGGATGATGTCCCAAACTTCCATGACTGAAGACCGGAGTTTTTCCATTGTCAGTCCATCTTAACTATAAACCCAATGTTGGTTTTTTTTCTTTTTTTATTATTCACAAATCAAATAGAGTTAGAGTTATAAGCATGCTTATTCTAAAGGCAAGCTGTTCCACTGATTAATTGTTCTCACTGTTAGGAAATTTCTCCTTAATTCCAGGTTGCTTCTCTCCTTGATTAGTTTCCATCCACTGCAAAATGAATGGATGGATTCTTGTCTTGCCGTCTGGTACTTTGGAAAATAAATTGAGTTGACCCCTCCCCCTCTTCTTTGTGGCAGCCACTCAAATACTGGAATACTGCTTTCTTGACACTCCTAGTCTTTCTTTTCTCTAGACTAGCCATACCCAGATTCTGCAACCATTCTTCATATGTTTTGGTCTCCAGGCCTTTAATCATCTTAGTTGCTCTTCTCTGCACTTTTTCCAAAGTCTCAACATTTTTTTGTAATGTAGTGACCAAAACTAGAATGCAGTATTCCAGGAATGGTTTTACTAAGGTTTTATAAAGCGGTACTAATACTTCACGTAATTTTGATTCTACGCCTCTGTTTATACAACCAAGAATTATACTGGCTTTTTTGGCTGCTGCCACAGACTGCTGGCTCATATTTAAGTGATTGTCCACTAGGACTTCAAGGTCCCTCTCATAATTACTGTTTTTGAGCCAGGTTTCACCTAATCTATACTTGTACTTTTGGTTATTCCTGCCTAATTGTAAAACCTTATGCTTCTTCACATTAAATTTCATTTTTGTTAAATAGGGCCCAGTGCTCTAGTATGTCAAGATCCCATGCTGGCTGGGGAATTCTGGGAGCTGAAGTCCATATACCTTAAAAGTTGCCGAGGTTGACAAACACAAACCTATGTTAACCTGAAGCTGGTCCCACTGAAACCAGTTATGTACGGGGATTAAAATACATGTTCACTGAGGAGCAAAAGAACTCCGTTGCATTTGCTCTTGTTCAAGTAAGCCAACAGGGGTTTGGTTTGTCTCAACAATCTTTCCAAGGTTACCATTTTCTAAATATAAGATTTCTTTTAAAATATGCCCCAACGTGCCAATTTCAGCTGTGCCAAAGTGATTCAAAGGTCAGGCACTAAGGAAAAAATGAATTATTGGCTGCCAGTATGCATTTTTATGTCTACAACCTACAAATCATATATACAGACTTTACTCGTAAGCTTATTTTTGAAGAGACTGCTTGAAGAGAGAGAAAAATGAAACCAGCTGCCTTTAAAAAAAAAAAAAAGAGGATCTTTGTATCTGAAGATGCCAGCATCATTTAAAGAACAGGGTCTCATCCAAAAATTTAAAGAAAATTAGCATAGTTGGGCTGATAGACTGTAAAACATACCATATTTTTCGGTGAATAAGATGCACTTTCCCCCCAAAAAATGTGGGTGGAAATGTCTGTGCATCTTAAATAGCGAATGTTGCTGAGGACCTGCCCACCCACTGGCCCCCCCTTTCAGGCTCTGCCTCCCAGCAATTTACCTCTTTGCAGCAAACAGCTGGTCAGCTTCAGCACTGCCTGATTTAGCACAAGCAGCTGATTGGCAGTTGGATCTGCCTCCCTATCAGCTGTTCCAGGCTGCAGGCCACTGCCCGTCGCCATCGCTGCTGCCTCCGTGCACCCCATTTTTGGGCTCTGCGCATCCCATTTTTTGACACGTTCCAAGCAGTGGTGGGATTCTACCGGTTTGCACCAGTTCAGTAGAACCAATTGTTAAATAGTTAAGTAGTTAAACAGTTCGGAGAACCGGTTGTTAAAAGAAATCTCCTTTTGTTTTTTTCCACTTTACAGGGTTAATCCTGTAAGGAATTACAACATTCAGTGTTGTTTCCTAGCCTAATCTTTACTCCCCTGTTTACAGAAATTGCCTCTCCAGCAGTATGCCTAGACTTACTGTCGCTTCTGGTTCCGGAGGTTCTCGGAGGTTTTTTTTTTTTTTTGCTTGACTTTCTTAAAGGGGAAGGGTTGTTTTAAGCTTTTTACACCACTATTGGGAGGAAATACTCCCCTGTTGGAGTTCTTCCAGCCAGGGTGCAATGATCAGCACTCTGAAGAAATAATTGAATAACAAAGCAAAAGCTTTTAATGACAAGGAACCAAGACGAGTGACATTCAGCAAGGCTTATTGGCTAGCTAGAAAGATTGATATTCAAACGTGAATTTACATTCCATTTCTGACTTTTGGTCTGAAACTGGTTTTTGGTGAAGTTTAATTGTGTGCTTGGTGATGTTTAATCCTGTGTTTAGTGGTGAGATAATTTTCTCTATTCAGCTTTGTTTGGAAGGAAAAATGTTAATCTCTGTTCCTGAAAAGAAGCAGCTTTAGAAATCTGACTAGTTCTGTGTCTATTTGTTCTGGTAATTGGTTTAACAAGCAACAGATACTGTTTGCTCCTTTGCTTCATTCTGGAGAGCTTAAATGACCTCCCTGCTAAAGGGTTTCACTTGGCTGCTGATAGTTATCATTGCATTTTAACTACCGTATTTTTCGGAGTATAAAACACACCTTTTTACCCCCCAAAAGGGGGTGAAAATTTAGGTGCATCTTATACACTGAATGTAGCCCTGCCCACCCTCTGGCCCCCACCCTTTGGCCTGTGCCTCGCAGCAGTTACCTCCTTGCAAGCAAACAGCAAGAAAAAACAGCTCCTTTCAGCTTCAAGATAGACTAATTAGCACAAGTTGATTAGATCGCCTCCCGACTCTCAGTGATTTGCTCTCAGCTGTTTTGCGCAGGGCTCTCCTGCTTGCTGCAAAGAGCTAAATTGCTGGAGCAGATTTTTTTCTCTTGTGCTAATCAAGCTATGCTGAAAACGAAACTGAAAGTAAAGCAGGCTGTTTGTTTGCTGCAGCGAGGCAAAATTAGGCAAAGACACAGGGAGATTTCTTTTTCATCTTTTTCCTCACCAAAAAAGGTAGGTACAAACAATGGGAAATTTAGGGCAAAAGAGGAGAGTTTAATATTTTAAACACAAACGAAAAAAGGAGAACAAAAAAGGCAAAAATAAAAATGGGAAGGGAGAAAAAGAAATGAAAGAGAAAAATGTTATACATATTTAGAATTGAAATATGAATAGTAGTAAGAAATAAATGGGAAATCATGATTGTAAAAATGAAATGAATAATAATTGGAATATTTGTCTTTGTATTTTTGAAATCTAGACAATGATAAGTTTTTATTTTTTTATTTTTTTTAGAAATATGAATAAATATAAACTGTAACAATTGAAATACCTTTAATGGTATATGGTATATGGTGGTGAAAGTAAAAAAGGTTTAAATTGTAGCTTGGATAACAGCTAGAACATTTTTAAATTTAATTAGGAAAATTGTAATGATTGAAATATTTTTAATTATATATTGTGATGAAAGTAGAAGTAGAAATGATTACGTTGTGGAGGATTATATGGGCAAAACTATGTGGGTTATTTGGGAGAGTTTAAGATGTGAAAATGAGTAACATAAGAGGGGAAATTATTTGGTTTATTATTATTGGTAAATATAATTAATTGATTTGTAAGAAATTGGATTGCATGGAAATAATTGGAATATTCATGTTCATATTGATTAATATACAAAAAAAGATAGTTATATAATTAATTGATTTATATTAAAATGTTGAATTTGCATTAAACAATTGTAATATTACATAATTAACCAATGTGAGGTTGGATATAAAAATAGATGACAATGGGAAGGGGTATAATATAGAATAGAAGGGAAAAATTGAATTTGATTAAGATTAGAGATGAGGATGAAGGGTAATATTGGGCATAAATGTGAGGATGGTCATAAGTGTGAGGACCGGTCAGAAATGACTTTTTTCAGCCCTCTGAGTAGTCCCTGTACACATAGCCACCGCCACCCGATCACAGGATCAGCTAATCACGGCCACCCGGTCACATGACCATCAAGCCACATCCACCCAAATAAGCCACACCCACAGAATCAGTTGTTAAAAAAATTGAATCCCACCACTGGTTCCAAGTGGCAGAGATAGGTGGTGGCGATTCCCACCACCTGGAACCGGCCAAATATGGGATGCCCAGAGCCTGAAAATGGGGCACCCAGAGGCAGTGATAGACAGCAACAGTGATGGGTGGTGACAGCGGCGATCTCTGCAGCCTGGAACAGCTGATAAAGTGGTATTCCGGGAGACAGATCCAATCGCCAATCAGCTGCTTGTGCTAAATCAGGCTGTGCTGGAGCTGACCAGGCTGTTGGCTGTTTACTGCAAGGAGGTAAATTTCTGGGAGGCAGAGGCAGAGGCAGAAGCAGAGGCAGATTTTTTCCCCTTGTTTTCCTCCCCACAAGCTAGGTGCATTTTATACTTCGGAACATTTTATAATCTGAAAAATATGGTACATTCATCACCAAAAGTGGTGGGGAAAAGATTTAATTTTTCCACTTATATAAAAGTTTACAATTTAACCTAGGGCTCTGCAAGAGAATCTGGAAGAATAAGATAGAACAACAACTTCTCAAAGACTAGATTGCCTTTTTAAAGCAAATCCTATTTTAATAGCTACATTTTTATAGTTTTTATAGGGTTTCTTTAAAAAGCCAGATTGGTTTAGTGCTGAGCTGAGTTTTTTATTGTTATTTTTACTGAAGGTTGTTTTAATGTTGTTTTTCCTTTTGCACTCTGCCCTGGGCTCTTTCTGAAGAACAAATGGTATAAATATAAAACTAATAATGCTAACAAGTAATAACTTGGAAATAAAAGAGAATAATCTAAAACACATTCTCCACACTGCCAAGCAATGATAAATAATATTAAACCAGCAATTTGGGATACAAAGTTTTCCAAGGATCCGGATTTTGGTTCAAATGTCTTATGAGTTCACAAATTTCATTTGCTTCCTAAAATCATTAGAAATGAAGAGTCTAAATAAATCACACACAAAATATTTTTTTTTAAAAAAATTCCTTCCCCTTTAATGCTGTCATCCCAATGGTGTTATCACGCACATTCCAGGAATATTGGGACACAGAGACTCTTTTTGTACTGGACAGCGATCAACAGAAGGGATCCTAGATAAAATTATTGTTTTGTTTCATGGAGAAGTGCCTCCTATAATTGTTAGAGAGCCAGTTTAGTCCAGTGGTTACGGCACCAGGCTAGAACGTGAGAGATCGTAAGTTCAAGTCCTGCCTCAGCCATGGAAACCACTCTCCCTCAGCCCAACTCACCTCATGAGGTTATTTTTGTGAGGAACATAAGAGGAGGAAGGTGTGTTAGATATGTTTGCCACCTTGAGTTGTTTGTAAAAATAATAAGGGCAGTGTTGTGTCTTCGGCTCCCGAGCCCGGACCTCTGGAGGAAGAATCCTCCGAAAGTGAAGAGGAGGAGGCAAGGGCCCCCTCCCCTGGCCCGTCTGGTTTGGCACCACCCCAAGGCCCAGCTGAAAGCCCTGTGGAAGAAAGCTCCTCTGAGTCAGACGATAATGAGGAGAGGGAGTGGATTAATCCCAGGTGGCGACGATCAGAGAGACGGGCTCAGCAAAGGAGTGGGTGGGGCCGAGCACGAGGTGATGAGTCACAAAGCCAACGCCCCACAAGGTATAAAAGGAGCTGACCTTACCTTGTTGGCTTTTGTGACGAACAAAGTTTTAACCTGACTGTTTGTTGTCGGACTTGCCGGAACGCCTTATCAGGGACTGGCCGTGGCAACTCAAAACAACAGCTGTCGTTATCTCTCCCGGGCTCGCTGCCAGCTTGTTGTTTATGGATGGTAAATAAACAACTTCTGAATACTTCTGTTCAAGTGTGTGTGCTTGTCTGGGCTTCTGAAGCAGGGAGGGGACAGAACAGACAGGATATAAATAAATGGTGTTGGAGAAAATTCTTGAGAGTCCCTCGGAATGAAAGGTGATCAAATCAGTCAATCAACACTGACTGTCCTTTGGAGGGTCAGATAGATACTGAAGTTCAAATACTTTGGCCACTAAATTAGGAGAGAGAAGACTCCTTGGAAAAGACCCTGCTGTTGGGAAAGATGGAAGGCCAAAGAAGAAGAGAAGGGGTGAGATAGTTAAGTAGTGTCATTAATGCAATGAACATGAACATGAAGAAAGTGGAGGGCAGGGAGGCTTGGCATGCTATGGTCCATGGGGATCGCAAAGAGTCGGACATGTCTCAGCAACTGAACAAACAAATAAACAAATTGCTATGAACAAAGAACATGGAGAAATAATAAGTGGAGCTTCAGTCCCAAACTCAGAAACAAGAGTTTCTCTGTGATCTCTCTGGCTCAATTGGAGACGCAAATAAACAATCCTTCAGAAAAAGAGGGAAAACGCAAGAGATGTAATGATGATGTAATCCAAGTGAGCACGTACCAATGACCAGGTACGTGAACTTTCCTTGTGCATAGAAAAAAAGAGGACGGATTTACCTCTGTCCCAGCTGCGCATACTTTGATCCAGATGCAAGTCAAAGACCCGTATTTCGGCAAGGTTGGGCTCTTGTTCCAGAAGCATTTCAACCAGATGTTTTCCCAGGAAACCACAGCCTCCCGTCACCAGGTAGATCTGGTTTTTGCTAGACAACCTCATCTGTGCTGGAAAGAGAGAACCAAAGAACACACTTCAATCGGGACTACAAGAAGTCGGAATGAGTGGAAGTAGGCAAACCAACAAAAGCAGAAATAGTAGATTCCCTAGGCAGAGATTAAGAACATGAACTCAAGAGCAACCATAAGAATCACACGTGTCACATATGGGAAAAAGGAAGGACCCCGAGGCAATACTCCAGATGGAAGGGAGGGAAAGGAGTAAAAAAAAATATGAACCACTGGAATGCATCTGTTCTTTCCCACCGTTTCTAGGAAATTCACTGATTTACCAAGTGACATTTTCCAAATAGAAAGGCAATGAACCAACAGTCATGGATCATTGCTGTCTTTCATGCGATTGCTCCTAGATATTGTTGGCATCACTGCTGTGTACCAGAAGGACAATAGCTCTTCTTTGTCCAAGTTCTCAAATGTCAAGTATTTTTCTAAATTGTTTATTTTGGAACTTCTGAATTTGAGTTACAGCAGGGAGGGAAAATGGGTTTAATCAGCTCTTAACTATAGTTTCAATCGGGAAGCTGTGACCATCCTAGACCAAGCCAAGTTCCAAAACGCTAGAGAATTTTTAGGGTCCTGGCACTGGCTATCAATAGACAGACATGAATAATACTTAATAGGCTATGCAAAAGAAATAATCAAAAGTCAAAAGGGAGAACAAAGAGACCTCAGCACAGGGGCAGGTTCTACTTACCTTTACTACCGGTTCGTAATGGGAGTGCGCATGCACTCTCACTTTGCTCGTGCGCATGAGTTTCTGTGCATGCACAGATCGTCCATTATGACATCAGGGCAGGTAAGCGAACCCTCCTGCCACTTTTACTACCAGTTCGCAAGAACCGGACAGAACCGGGAGTAACCCACCACTGCCTCAGCCTCTCTCCACCAGCAATCAACACCCAGATGAACATAGACTAACATTAGACCAACAATCAAGTAAACAATTCCCCAATCAAGAAACTGTTGGCCAAACGAGCCAACAGTAAACAGCCCAACTGAAGAACCTCTAAGACCATTCCAGGGCAAACCACTACTAGAATATAAACTGAGAGCAAACCCCACTCCTTACCAGCACTGATGATGTTACCTAGTTTGGGTAGTGAAACGTCTGCAAAAAAATCTCGACCAAGCTCAGAATGAATGAAGAACTCCATGAATCAACCCTAATTGCAGGGTGTGTGTGCTTCTCTAATTATTGCTGAAATCCATTATAATAAGCCAGGAAACTTACTATAATGCCTCCATTTACAGTCAAGGGCTACATGACTTTGTGCTTGAGACATAACCAAAAGAAATATTAGACCATACTAAAGTAGGAAATGCGGGTCCAGCTAGATGACCACTGAAGGGCCCTCTCTAATAATAATGATGATGATGAATTGGGGACCTACTAAATGACCACTGGACATCTTTCTAGTATTCCTTTCCAAATGTATCCAGTGTAAAAATACAAAAGCCAGCCAAACTCCTCTGTATAAGTAACATTCTGTAAGGGAGGACCCCTCGCTGTCAGAAAGACCCATATCTTGGGTGACATACTGTTTGAAAGTTACAAATGTCAAGGATACCAAAATGAGACAGTGAGTCTCTATCACCAAAGATAATTTTCAGAAAAGTTATATTTGTTTGGCAAGACATGTAAGAACTTTTGTAATTAGGAAATGTCTCTTTGATGTAACAAATGTTTCTAAATGAAAACTGCTGAGTTCACAGAATCCTTTGTTTGAAACGGTATAAAGACCAGGGTCCCCGACCCATCATTTTGTTCAGACTTCCAGGTATGAATCGGACTCTGAACCTTATTGCAATAATAAAATCTGATTCTGTTTGCCCTTTGGGATGACTCTCAATCTCTTCATTCCATAACAATACTACAATGATAATAACTCTACAATTCATTTATAGCTAGCTATTGTTCTGGGTTGTTAGTCTAGATATACAGGCATTTCTTGACTCACAACCATTCATTTAGTCATTGTTCAAAGTTACAATGGCACTGAAAAGAAAGGACTTATTACCAATTTTCACACTTACAATCGTTGCAACATTCCCACAATAGGTGATCAAAATTTGGGCACTTGGCAACTGGCATGTATTTAAGATAGCTGTGATCACTATCTTCCCAGCCAGCTTCTGACAAGCAATGTTAATGAGGAAAATCCAGATTCACTTAATGACTGCATAGTTCACTTAACAACTGCAGATTCACTTAACAACAGTGGCAGGAAGATCATAAAATGAGGCAAAACTCACATTTAACTGTCTTGCTTAATAAGATAGAATTTTGGCCTCAATTCTGATTGAAAGCCAAGGAACTAACCGTAGTTAGTTTTAAAAGACCAAAGAAGAGGACTTTGAAGAAGTTTAGATTAATTTGTCTGCGTCCTGGTTTTTTTTTTTCTTTAACTTTTATCTCTTATCACCCTGTCAACAGTTCAAAGAACACATTTTCCCCCTCCTAGTTGGATGTGCTCAAAAAACCTCTCCACAATATCTTATTTTGCTCTAAATGTTGAAAAATACACATTATAAATAAAAGGATGCTGACGGATAAAAACTGTCTGGTCAATGCTAATGCTATGCAAAAAAAAAAAAGAATGGTAATAGAGGAACTGGCTTTCTCTATTTTGAACGTTGGACCACAAACAAGATGCTACAGCAGTGTTTTCTCAACAACAGCCAATTTAAGATGTGTGGACTTCAACTCCCAGAACCCCCCAGTCACCATGGTGAGCAAGAAGGAAAGCCAGATCTTATATATCTATCTTCTCCAATGCACTACCATTCGGATGTAACCATCTGAGAGAAGATGCTAGCTAAGAGCCTGGGGGCGGGAGGGAAGCAAATTCAGACAAGCAAGCTGTAAACAAAACACAAAACCAGATTTCCCTTCACCAAAACCAGTCCGCTGACATTCCCCTTTTAATAAGTGCAAAAAAGGAAAAAGAGGACCAAATAAACGACTGATATTTCTGGTATTCAGATCAACATGGGTGGCGCTTCTCTAACCTCAGGTTCCAGCTGCTTTCTGAATGTCCAGAGAGAGATCTTTGGGCTGAACATACCATGGAAGGATCACTTTAATAAGCAGGAATGCAAGCAAATCAGCCAAACTTTAGGCTGTTCTGCCAAGTGGAACCTCCCCGTCTTTTCCCAAGTATTGGATGCTCTGAGTTAATTGAAACATCAGTCCCAACTATTTCTTTGTTAAGCCACTGCCGACAGGCAAATAATTAAAAAAACAAGGTGTTCCTTACTTATGATTGATTGGTTTTCTGATTTAGAAGATTTATATGGCCGCCTACTCACTCTCAGTAATTCTGGCTGGTGTACAAACAATACTTTTGTTTGTCTCTGTATAAGCATTAATGGGGTGAAACGGTGCATCGTAGGGTGACAATTTTTGAACCAAGATACCTCAGATGGGCTAACTTACAAAATGTGTCCAAAATCAAGGACAGTTGACTACTGAATTGAAATTTGGCAAAACATATAAAACATCCCACGACATAATATACAATGTCATAAGATATTGATTCTGAACCTGTGGTCCGTGGAGCCCTGTGTGCGCCACGATGTCATCACAGGGGATCCCTGAAGAAATGTTTTGATTTAAATCTTGAATTAAGTCTTGGTGGTCTATGGGCGTGCTCTGTGGCCACAAAAGGTATTTTAAGTGGGTCCATGATGAAGAAAAGGTTGAGAACTGCTGATAAAACATCTCCTCAGGACAAGTCCTGATCATTAATTATGGTATGTATTTAACGGGGCTATTTGCAAGATAAATACATCTCTGAATATCTCCCTGAATTTTTAAGAACTTTTTCCAGGGAAGGCAGTACATTAGAGGGTCTAGGACAGGGGTCCCCAACCTGTGGACCATGGACCACTACTGGGCCGTGGCCTGGTGTCCAAATGCAAGCATGCACAACCCCACTCACGTGACCATCACTAGTGTTTCTGGCGCTCATCGCCCCACTTGCGTGGGCACTCATACCCTCACTTGTGTGAGTGTCACCATGGGCATTGTGGGCACTTATGGCCTCACTTGTGTGGACACTCAAAAAGTTCATTTTTGCGCAAGCGTTGCCACAAGCATGCTCGTGACCCTACTCACACAAGCATCATTGCAAGCACTCACGGCCCCACTCACACAAGCAATGAGTGTTCATGTGTGTGTATCCAAATGCACATGTGCCTACCCCTCCCACATAACCATCCCCTCTTTCCCTTCTCCCCCTCTCCAAGTTGGCCACGGAGAGCTATCTTCTGGCTAGTTGGCTGCCCCGAAATGACCACGGTGAATTGGCCACAGTGAAACGGCCACAGTGAGTTGGCTGCAGCGAATTGTCCCATTCCCTACATTAGAAATTCTGTCAGTGTTGAAGGCATCAAGGAATCTGGTAAGGAAATATCTCTGAAATAACAGGTCATGGGTCGTTTAGTCTCTATTTTGAACTGTTCATCATCAGAAGCAAAAACATGCCTCTTAGTCTAGACACCAATTTCATTTCTTTGCTTAACTGGGTCTCATCATCTAACTGGAGTGGGGGGGGGGTTGTAGGGACGGAGACAGTTGCATCTAGTAAAATACTCTAGACAACTCCACAAGAGTAATAATGTTCTGGTGAGGAGCACTCGGAGTCATGGATCAGTGACATCTGGAGAAGTTCCCTGATTTCAACAGATACCAGACCCAGAGATATTTAATTTATTAATTAACGGTGTTATCAGCGTGTCAATTTAAATACAGAACACAGAACATAGAGTAACAGGGTTGGAAGGAAGATAAGATATAAGATGAGGTATATAAGATAAGGTATAAAATGGATGAGATGAGATAAGAGATAATATATAAGAGAGATGAGATGAGATGAGATAAGATAAGATAAGATAAGATAAGATAAGATAAGATAAGATAAGATAGATAAAATAGATAAGATAAACTTTGTCATTTTTTTTACTGTGAGCACACTGGCCCACATTAAAAATGAAATTCTGTTGCCTGGTCTCAAGAGAAAGTGTACATCTACCCAAGAACAAACATAACACTCGTAATGCATGCTATATACATACATAAATATATACCTGCACCATACATACATACATACACACGCATATAAAATCACTGTTCATTTTGAATATGTAATGGAAAGAGGAAACTTGAGAGTTCACAAGTTTGATGCTACATGGAACAAAACTGTGACCGAATCTAGAATAGATGTTCTACTTCGGATACCACAAAGCCTCCTCTTCCCCGAAGGTAACAAGGAAAATAGGTCATGAACAGGATATGTAGCTTCCCAGACAATCCGGCGGACTCTACTCAAGCATTTTGGAGGTCTTCTAATCCAACCCCCTGCCCAAACAGGAGACCCTATACCATTCTGGACACATGGCTGTCCAAACTCTTCTTTAAACCCTCCAGGGATGGAGCTGCTTGAGAAACTGCGTATTTTAAGCATGAAGCAATACAACACTGTCTTTATTATCACATACCAATCACTCAAAGAACTTTGACTTGCCTTTTATCTTATTTGGCTAGACCAGGCAAATGTTTAAGAGAATTCCTCAAAAAGTCCAAGGCACGTACAACATAGATAATAAGAGAAATGATGTCATATTATTTAGATGGTGTTTAATTCCTCAGTTATTTTTTTAGTGACTCATATAACTTCTTTAAAGCCTCTGTATGCTCATTCACATTCATGCATTATTGTTTCAAAGCACTCTCACACATTTTTTTTTAAAAAAAACAATGAACTGAGCACAAGACAAAAATGTTAGCAGAAGGGGTTATTCGCAGCTGTCTTAAAAACAGCATCCTTTCAGATATGCCCTTGATTTTATTCTGGCCTAATATTAGCCGGTAAAGATCCAAATGCTGCATTTGCTTTAATTACTCAAATTAAAGCAAATTTGAAGAGCCTTGGTAGTACAGTGGACTAAAGCACACTGTTATTAACATCAGCTGCCTGCAATTACTGCAAGTTCGAATCTCACCAGGCTCAAGGTTAACTCAGCCTTCCATCCTTTCTAAGGTAGGTAAATTGAGGACCCAGTTTGTGGGGGGCAATAAGCTTACTTTGTTAAAAGTAAGACACTGTTAAACGTAGAAATGTTACACGTTCCCAAGGGCTGCAGTTCATGCAGAATGTAAGCAAGTTTCACCATGAGTGCATTAGCGCAAACAATGAGGTAAACTGTTTGAAAGCCTTACCAGACAAAGCTCAATGGGGAAAGTAATCCAAAGAATCAGCGAGCAAAACAAAAGAGGCAGTTATCACTTAGACAGCACTTTGCTGCATGTAGATTTGAACCTCAGTCCCCAGGTGCAGAAACGTGGTTTAGAAGCCCAGGCGCACCACAAGTTCTCATATAGGAGAGCAAAGAGGAAGCGAGAAAGAAAGGAAGTGCCGTAATGACAAAGGTGTAATACTACTCATTTCCTTCCTTCGTTCTAAGTTCCCATCACAACCCCGAATGTCTGGAATTGCTCAGAGAGATGGGTAACCTGATGGCCTCCAGATCTTTAGGCAACTTCCCCTAGCCACTTCCATCCATGATTAGGAAAGATGGATAATATGGTCCAAAATACAGGTAGTCCTGTACTTACAACCACAATTGAGCCCGACATTTCTGTTGCTAAGTGAGACATTTGTTAAGTGAGTTTTGCCCCATTTTACGATCTTTCGTGCCACGGTTGTTAAGTGAATCACTGCAATTGATAAGTTAGTAACCCGGTTGTTAAGTGAATCAGACTTCCCCATTGATTTTGCTGGTCAGGCGGCTAGACAAGGTGATCACATGACCTTGGGACACAGCAACGGTCATAAAAATGAATCAGTTGCCAAGCATCTGAATTTTGATCACATGATTATGGAGATGCTTCAGAGGCCATAGCTATTCAGCTGGTTCTGACAAGTTCTGGAGAACCGGTAGCGGAAATTTTGAGTAGTTTGGAGAACCGGCAAATACCACCTCGGGCTGGCCCCAGAGTGGGGTGAGAATGGAGATTTTGCAATATCCTTCCCCTGCCACGCCTACCAAGCCACACCACACCTACACTACGCCCATCAAACCCACAGCCACAGAACCGGTAGTAAAAAAATTTGAATTCCATCACTGGTCTTAACTGTGAAAAATGTCCATAAGTCACATTTTTTAGTACCGTTGTAATTTTGAATGGTCACTAAACGAACTGTTGTACGTTAAGGACTAGCTATACTTGGAAGGTACCATATCATCCACAGTTGGTGGTTAAGAAGCAATTGTGATTTTTCTTCTGTACAAGTAGTCCTCAATTTACAACAATTCATTCAGTGACCATTTGGATTATAATTGCACTGAAAAAGTAACTTAGGATGGTTTCTCACGCTCACACCCATTGCAGAGTCCCCAGGAACACGTGATCAAAATTCAGATGGTTGGCAATGGACTCGCATTTGTGACGGTTGCAGTGTCCTGGCATTATGTGATCACCTTCTGACAAGCAAAGTCCATAAGGAAGCCCAATTCATTTAAAAACTGTATAACTTAACAACTGCAGTGATTCACTTAAGAACCATGTCAAGAAAAGTCGTAAAATGGGGCAGAACTCACTGAACAACTATCTCACTTAGTAACAGAAATTTTGGGCTCAATTGAGGTCGTACGTCAAGGACTACAGAATAACAGGACAGCAGGATAACGTAAGTTGGAGCAGGGGAAGTTAGAGGTCTTCTAGTCCAGCCCTCTGCTCAGACAGGAAGCCCTCTACCATTTCAGACAAACCATTCCACTGATTAATTGTTCTGACTGTCAGGAAATTTCTCTTTAGACTACCTATACAATGCAAATGCATGCAAATTAAGCTGTCTTCAGTTCTCATTTAAGAGTTGAAGGGGACAAATCAAATAAACAGCTGAAGTTCTCCTTGCCTGGGTTATTCCTCATCTGAGCTACCTTGAGATGGAGAAGTCCTATTTTCTATCTTAGAATCAGACGATTTCCCAAACTGTTTAGAGGAACAGAAGAGGAAAGCCAAGCTAATGCGGTCCACATTTCAAAAAGACTTGATGCACTTTTCAAAATAAATTTTTGGGGTCTAATACCATTTGCAGTTCCTCAGCATTTTCTGCCACATTCCTGGTTAGAGACACATTACAATGGTTTACTCTGCAAAATTCACGCGCTGTATACTATGGAGCATGTCAAAAAATAAAGTAAAATAAAATGGGAAATAAATCAGCCAATCCTGTGACACCAGTCCAACATCACCCAGCTAGCTTTCATGCCTAAGGTAGCACTAGAACTCACGTTTTTTAGTTTTTAGCCAGGTGCCTAGACCAAAGTGGCTCTTAAGCAGGGGTGAAATCCAGCAGATACTGACAGATTCTGGAGAACCGGTAGCGGAAATTTTGGGTAGTTTGAAGAACCGGCAAATACCACCTCTGGCTGGCCCCAGAGTGGGGTGGGAATGGAGATTTTGCAATATACTTCCCCTGGAGTGGGGTGGGAATGGAGATTTTGCAGTATCCTTCCCCTGCCACACCCACCAAGCCACACCACAGCCACAAGCCACAGCTACAGAACCAGTAGTAAAAAAAAATGGATTTCACCACTGCTCTTAAGCTTTTTAAATAACTGCTACTCCGTGATAAATTCAGGTGAAATCAATTTCAATTTCCTTGGAAGTGATTTCATAATTTTGCAAGAACCGGATCAAAGAATTTATCCTCTTGTATTTAAATATTTGGAGGGCAGCAGTTGCCAACTTGTGCATAAACAAGAATGAAGACAATATTCCATGCCAGCTAACTATAAAATAAACTAAATAACCTTCTGATTAAAATACAATCTGATTTCATTGGAATTCCTTTCCTAGTACGGTTGGCCTGAAATAAAATCCTATTTTCTCAAATCTTTTCCGTTAGCGATTGCTATTTATCTGGCACCTTTCCTGTTTACCCCACGGATCAGAATCCTGCCCATTTGACACCCATGTGAGAATGTAATATTGGAAAAAAATAGAGGAAACAGCTTTGGTGCGGATTGGCAAAAGCAGCTGTGGTTACATTTCCCAGGAATCCAAGGGGATAATTTCTCTGGCCTCTGCTTTTGACAGATTAGATTGGGTTGGGCTTTATTTTTGTTTTATCATTTAGAGTTTCTCAGATATCTATCATGTACTGTAAACTAGTCAAGTCATCAAGGGGTTGCAAAAGAAAGGAAGCACATGGACTTTGTTGCTCATGAAGTTGGAAGAGAGCTTTTCCGTTCTCTGGATGATGACTCTCCTGGCAAATCCATTTCGGAATAATTTATCCTTCCACGTACTATTCAAAGGCTTAGTCAATAGCTAGCTTTCATGCATTTAATTTCTGGGAGGAATCATGATCCAACAGAAATCCTGCAAAATTTATTGGGGCAGCCTAGATTCAATCCATTTTTCTCCAAATCCTGCAAACACCATCAGTGGAAATGCTGGTCTCATGTGTAGTCGGCCCTATTATACACGTGAAGAGGGCTAATAGATTTTTGTATTTTACAAAGCAGAAACCCTATTTTGGCTGCTTTTTCAGAGTTTTATAGTGGGAGGGAGGCTTTTGGGATTCTTAATGCTTAATAAAAAAGGCCCAGCTCTTCTTTAAGGTGTGGATGTCTTTAAGACTGATTGGGGAAGACTGGCTGAAGTACTGTATAACAGAGACTTCATTCAGATAGCGCTAAACTACAGCTCCCAGCAGGCCTCACGACTAGTCAATGCTTTTTCAGATTCCTCTTTCAGCCAAGGTTTGATTGATTGATTGGTTTTGAGTTATGAGATTTATGTATATCTCCCTTTGTTTTATCCCTACAGCAACAGTAGGGTAGGGTAGGCTGTTTTTTTTATAACTAAGGATGCATGTAATTCTAATCCAACAACCTAACCATTCCATCATATATCAAACCATCAGGTTTGTTTGCTCTTTGGCTTGTCTTTGCCCTCAGATTATGCATTTTAAGGCTCTGTCTCAGGGTTTCTCAACCTTGGTAACTTTAATGTAGACTTCAACTCCCAGAATTCCCCAGCCAACATATGTGTGACTTCAACTCACAGAATTTCCCAGCCATCTTCCAGAATTCCTCTGCCACCATATGTGTTACTTCAACTCCTAGAATTC
>WNWU01013601.1:1642999-1653606 GCA_012654045.1 Ptyas mucosa
TTCCCCAGCCAGCATATATGTGACTTCAACTCCCAGAATCCCCCAGCTGGCAAATGCCAGCTGGGGAATTCTGAGACTTGAAGTCCACACTTTTTCAAGTTGTCATGTCTGAAAATGAGCCCATATCTAGCCTCCAGAGGGTCTCTGGTGCCCGGGGGAGGCCGTTTTTACCCTCCTGGAGGCTTGAGGAAATCCTCCGGAGCTTGGGTAGGACTAAAACTCCCCTTCCTAGTAATGCAGGAAGCCGCGAAGACCATGCCCTCATGGCCACTCCCACCCAGCAACTGGGCAGCGAACAGGTTACTGAAATTTTTCAATCCCACTCATTTATGACGGTTGCTGCATTCCAGAGTCATGTGATCTCCATTTCCCAGCTGGCTTCCGACAAACAAAGCCATTGGGGGGAAGCCAGATTTGCTTAATGACCACATGATTTACCTAACAACTGCCATGATTCGCTTAACAACCGTGGCAAGACAGATAATAAAATAAGGCACAATGCATTTAACAACTGCCTTGCTCCATTGTGGTCATAAATCGAGGAGTATCTGTATATGGATGCAATTCCTCTGGTGCAAAGGATAATAATGTATGCATTTTTTAATATAACCCTGGTCACCTTAGAACAGGGGTCTCCAACTTTGGCAACTTTAAGCTTCAACTCCTAGAGTCGGCTGGCGAATTCTGGCAGTTGAAGTTCTCCAGGCTTAAAGGTGTCAAGGTTGGATACCCCTGGCTTAGAAGAATGTTTTTTTTTCCTTTTTAAAGGAAGGAAGTGAGAAAAGTTCTTTATTCAGATGATAGAAAACCCTTAAATTTTTTTTAAAATATTAATTTTTTTTTTTTGGCAAAAGCAGCTTTCCCTTTTCTTGCTGATTCCTCCCCTCTTTTGGAACCAGTAAATGTCAGAAAAGAAAAAGGAAGAGATTTTCACTTTCTGTTCAAACTGCTATCACTTCTTTTTTTTTAATTCATTTATGCTGATTTATGCACAATGGACCAGAAAAAGAAATGGGTGTGCCACATCTAAAGCTTGAGTTTTTGTTCATAAGAGATTTTGAAATACGAGACCTTGTCTGATAAGGATAATTTTTTTTTGTTCAAAATTCCTAGCAATTTTTCATCCTGATTAATGAATCTTGTCATACCAATTGCCTTTGCTCATTAGTGAACAGTAATTTGGTTTTTATTATTCTTTCAAAGTGATATGATTGATTATACTGCTGTAAAAGTCATCTCTGTGTTTAATACCTAACATCTAGCAAAATGATATTCAGCATAGAAAAAAGTAAGGTTTCATACTTAGGCAAGAAAAACCACCTAGAATAGGTGGTACTTGACTCAACAGTAGTAACAAATGAGTGGGATTTTGGAATCCTAGTAGATAATCATTTGCTCAGTTTACGTATAACAGTACAATGAGGTGAGCCATGTGCAGATCTGAATATTGGGGAAACAAAACCACCACTTCATAAATGCATGGCACAACATAGAACAAACCCATCAGAACTAGATCCAGCAGTCCATCTGTGTTTAAAAGACAAAGGCCACTCTTTTGAAGACAGCAAAGTCCATATTTTGGACCGAGAGGACCGCTGGTTTGAAAGAGGGGGGTCAAAGAGGCCATCTACATCAAAACTGAACAGCCCTCTCTCAAAAGAGGGGGAAGGATACGACATCGTCTATCTCCAGTCTATGACACTGTCTTTTCAGCAGTTCCAAGAAGGCGCCACACCCATTTCCACTACTCAGCTGATCCTGAGAACACAGAAAGCATCCTCTGAAATGATAACTATTTGTCCTTTGATCAGAAATGTTTCCATCCATGCTGGAATTATTTAGCCACTGTTTCCCAGCACTAAAAAGTGAGCAGATATGGGTAATCCTCTACTTACGAGCAGAATTGGACCCAAGTGTTTGTTAAATGAGTCACACCAGATTTTGCAGACGTTAAGTAAATCATACAGCTGTCATTCAGCTTTCCCCATTGACACTGGTTGTTGGAAGCTGGCTAGGAAGATCCCAAATGATGATCACATGACCCCAGGATGTTGCAAACATTGAAAATGCATGCTGGTTGTCGAGTCCCCAAATTCTGGTTACTGGATCGTGAGGTTCTGTGACAGTCTTAGGTACAAGGACCGATTATAGGTCACTTTTTCCCGTGCCATTGTAACTTCAAACAGTTACTAAACAAATGGTTTTAAATCAAAAATCATCTGTAATCACAATGAAAAGGGGATACATATTTATTTATTTTGTAGTAACCATGGTTTCAAACTCCCAAAGCATTTGAAATGGCTAAGATACTTTCAATTTTTGAAAAAGGAATGCAAAACTCTCAGGTGGGCTTAAAAACCATCCTTAGACCAGGGGTGAAATGTAAAATTTGTTACTACTAGTTCTGTGGGTGTGGCTTGGTGGTGGTGGGGTTAATGTGACTGGTGGGCATGGCCAACTTTTTTCTTTTTAACTTTTCAAAGCATTTTTTCTAATGCTTTGAAAAGCCTCTGCCGATCAGGCAACTCAGCTGGGATCGCCAGAGAGGCTTTTGAAAAAATACCTCTTAGTGATCAGGCCACTCAGCTGGGATCGTCAGAGACTTTTCAAAGCATTTTTTACTACCTCTTCGGCCAAGAGGTTGCAGAAAAAAATGCTTTGAAAAGCCTCTGACGATCCCAGCTGAGCTGCACGATCATCAGAGGCTTTTTTTTTAACTTTTAAAAGCATTTTTTCGTCGGAAGAGGTTGTAGAAAAAAATGCTTTTAAAAGTAAAAAAAAGCCTCTGATGATCGTGCAGCTCAGCTGGGCATGGGGGGGGGGGGCACAGGGATTTTTGCTACTGGTTCTCCGAACCATCCGCCATCGCTACCGGATCGGGTAATCCGGTCCAAACCGGGAGACCCCTGCCATAGACTGCCCTTTTGTTTTTGTTAGGGGCAGAAAAAAAGAAGTGTACTAACTGAGGATGATGGAAACTGTAGCCCAGCATTCTTCAAAGGTATGGGGAAAGATACTCAGCTGATAATAGAACCCATGTTTCCCAACATAATTCAAACAGAGAGGTGAGAGAGGGAAAATGAAACTTCTGGGCATTGACAGGCATCTAACGACGAACCTTACAGGAAAAGATAGGTCTGCATTTTGCATCTTGCGGGTTTTTTGCATGCTACACTGCAAAACAATGGGGCATTATGTCAACAAGGAGAGGGCAGCAATACAACTTGATTAATTGAATAACCTGATTAACTGAGTAACCTGTGGTTTTTTGTTTTTTTTTTTAATTTGATTTATATGCCGCCCTTCTCCGGAGACTCAGGGCGGCTTACAATGCGCTAAGCAATAGCCTTCATACTTTTGTATATTTATACAAAGTCAGCTTATTGCCCCCACAATCTGGGTCCTCAATTTACCTACCTTAGAAAGGATGGAAGGCTGAGTCAACCTTGAGCCTTGGTGAGATTCGAACCTGCAATAATTGCAGGCAGCTGATGTTAATAACAGGGCTTTAGACCACTGTACTATCCAAGGTTACACCATCATTGTTCCATATGAGTTAATGATCACCAAATCCCAATCACAGATTTCTGGTGTGATGATTTCCCTTGGACACTTCCCCAGATACCGCTCCAGATGTTAGCTTGGAGGAGGATGAACCACTTCCAGACACATCTGGAGGGGAGTTGGCCAATGGCTCTGAGCAGCTGTCTGAGAGGGATTTAGCCGAAGCACAGCTGCAGCAGGACAGCCCTGAGGCTTTAGGTGGGGAAATTGTGGGCGCTTCATCACTGGAGGCTTTTAAGATGACACTGGACCAACACTTGTCTGCTTGATCAGGGGGCTGGACTAGAAGACCCCCAAGGTCCCTTCCAGTTCAATTCTATTCTAAAGCATGCAGCTGCTGCCGGTCAGTGGTCAGGAAGAGGAACTGCCTTCCACACCCGATCCCAGAACAGATAGGGCAGAGCAGAGGCAGGATGGGCTAAGGTCAGCCTGATTACTCACGAGGAAGCAGCCTCACCCCTCTTGATGGGCTTCACCAGAAGCAGCTTATTTAGCACAACAGATAGAGGTGATGCTGGGAACAATATATCTGTTTCCTAGCTGTAAGTTTTCTGGTCATGATTCCTGCCTTGCTTTGGATTTACACCATGCCTTGACTTCGATCGAGCCTGGTGAACTCTCTTGTGGATTTAATTTTGCCCGGCAGACTGATTAGCCATTGCTGTGTGGAATAGCATTGGTCTGCTTTTGGCTCAGTTCTGGGGTTTTGGTGAAGGGAATTGCTGGGGAATATTAATAAACCCACTAAGCCACTGGTGTGTGTGTGTGTGTGTGTGTGTGTGTGTACAGCACATCTGAGCACAATTCAGAAACTTTGCTTTTCATGCTCTGAAAGAAATGAGGCTGGCAAGATGTGTTAGATTACTAGGCATGGCTAGTCTAGTGAAGAGAAGGACCAGGGGAGACATGATAGCAGTGTTCCAATATTTGAGGGGCTGCCACAGAGAGGAAGGGGTCAAGCTATTCTCCAAAGCACCTGAAGGCAAAGAATAATGGATGGAAACTGATCAAGGAGAGATTGATGGAGAGAAATGAGGAGGAATTTTCTGACCATGAGAGCAGTCAAACAATGGAACAGAAGTTGCCTTCGGAAATTGCGGGAGCTTCATCACTGGAAGCTTTTAAGAAGAGACGGGACTGTCAAAAATGGTGTAGGGTCTCCTGCTTGGGCGGGGTGGGTGGGGTTGAAATATCAGCTACGGGGATGATGGGGGTTGGGATTTTTTTAGATGACCTACTATGTCCCTTCCGACTCTGTTAATCTGATTACCACTTTCATCTTGTGTTAGGATAATGATCACAGCAAATTAATGTACCTTCCAAGGTGCTGCTAGAGTTTTGGCAAATAATCTAAGCGATTTCTGGTGGAGCCTTGCTTTATATTCTAGATTGCATCCACACCCAAATGCATAAGGAGGAGAAACAGATTCCAGTTTTTGTGATACCTGAGTAGGATAAATAAGCAAGCCTGTGTGACCAATTTGATCATTTGATGTAGAGAGAGATCTGTAAAACACAGAAACCAAAACTCTCTGACCTACATTCTTTTTTACCTAGATTTACAGAGACCAGGCATTAATTATCATTATAACTCCTCCTTTTTCAACGCTCTAAAAAGCTGAAAAACATGCCAAGGCTTACGTCATAGTGAGGACTTGAGCAAATTCACCTTGGCCCATCCTGTTTAGACTTCTGAAAATTGAATTCAAATTACATTGCTTCACACTAAGATGTAGCCTCAATCAAATCCAGTAGAAACCCACTAATATTTAACAGAAGCAGCAAGAAAGCTGGAGGCACATTTATCATAGAAATCAAGATCTATAAATCATGAGGGGCAAAAAAAAGCAGATGACATTAAAAAGAATGAAGGATCTTTGCTATTTACTTTCCTGCTTAAATACGTAGAAGGGATTTTTAGTTATCCCTTTCTTCGTAATCCGACAATCTGATCTGGCTTCAAATATTTTAACAACTTTTCACAAACTGCAAAAACAAGAGCAACTTGTTCGAAAAGAAGTGTTTAAAAATTTTTTTTAAAAGCAGAATCTTGAATGATTGAAGTTCTGCTTCATGAAAATAATAATAATATTATGCCTGTTTAGTGCCCATTCTAAATTAATTATTGGCTAGCCCCAGATCCAGGTTTAATGGATAGAGACCTGCCAACAACTGCCTAGGATAAATATTTGGATGGAAAATAAACTGTCTTGGCTCAATTCAGGAAGAAACAACCTTATTTTGATTTACACTTTTTCATCTTTTAGCTTTTAGTTGAATATTGATCAAATATGTTTGTTTTTCCCCTCTCAGGAGTACTTTATTTGATTTGGCTTTTTTTAAAAAAAAAATCACAAGTCTTCTCAAGAAATGTTTCGAACGGTTGAACTTTTAAATATTGGATATCAAGATATTTGGAGCATGTCACATAGACCAGCTACCAAAATGAATAAGTATTTATCAGCCATTTCAGTTTACATTGAGTTCTGAGAAATGTAAACTCAGAAAACCCGAGAATATAAAGAAGTCTCTTTTAGCAGCAGTCACAAAATAAACAAGCAAAGAGAAAGATCAAATACTATCCACCATTTCGAAAATAGGAAATTCACGAAAGAAGAGAACGCTTAGAAACGAAACTGGAAATCTTTTCTAAAAATCACCATGGTGCAGGTAACAAAAAGTATGTGTTTGTGTATGTATGAAAGATTAGACATCTTGATACAGAAAAAAAAATGCCAAGGCTCTAGAAAGAGTGCAGAGAAGGTCAACAAACATGATTATGGGACTGGAGGCTAATAAAATTTATGAAGAACGGTTGCAGGAACTGGGTATGACTAGTCTAACAAAGAAGGAGTAGGGGTGATTTTAATGAATGAATAAAAAAGAAATATTGCCATCTTCCAATATTTGAGGGACTGTCACAGAGATGAAGGGGTCAATTTATTCTCCAAAGCACCTAAAGGCAAGACAAGAAGTAATGGTTGGAAACTTATCAAGAGAGATCCAACCTGGAATTAAATGCACATTCCGTAGTTCACAGTGCGTGAATTGGTCGGGCAATTTTGCAGAGTAAACCATTGTAATGTGTCTCTAACCAGGAATGTGGAAGAAAATGCTGAGGAACTGCAAATGGTATTAGACCCCAAAAAATTATTTTGAAAAGTGCATCAAGCCTTTTTGAAACCTGGATCGCATTAGCTTGGCTTTGGGAAATCATCTGATTCTAAGATAGAAAATAGGGCTTCCCCATCTCAAGGTAGCTCAGATGAGGAATAACCCAGCCAAGGAGAATTTCAGCCGTGTTTATTTGATTTGTCCCCTTCAACTCTTGATGAGAACTGAAGACAGCTTAATTTGCATGCATTTGCATTGTATAGGTAGTCTCAGGAGAAATTTCCTGACAGTCAGAACAATTAATTAGTGGAATGGCTTGCCTCCAGAAATTGGGAGTGCTCCATCACCGGAGGATTTTAAGAAGAGATTGGACAACCGTTTGTCTGAAATGGGATTGGACTAGAAGCCTTCCTATATCCCTTCCAACTCTGTTATACTGTTAGCGTTACTGATGTGTTCAGGTGAACAAAACTCTTGCTATTTAGATACTCACCAGCTGGACAGCTGAACTTAAAAACGCAGCTGCTGAACAAAAGGATTTTAACCTTTGGTGATCTGTTTTGGCAAGCACAGTAAGAGGAAAACTGGGAAAGGACATTGTTCAGAACACTTATCTTTCTTGGCTCTTTTGTCAATGTTCTCATACAGGCTTGTAAAAGCCAAGCCATTGCAAACCCACTTGTCTGACAAGATCCCAGCAAGAACTTCTTTAAGCTATGGCAGAAGGTTTAGAATTATGATGTCATCCAATATTTAGAATTATAACATCGTCCCATTCTAAACTACTTTAACCTTAGCAGGTGGGAGCATCTGGGGAACTTCTAGTTGGGAAGCTAAGCAGAGTCAAGTGAGGTTAGCTGTTGGATGAGAGGCCAGTGGATCAGTAGTGGGTTTCAAATCCCGGCGCTACCGGTTCGCTATTGGGAGCGAGTGGGCAGGTTCTGCGCATGTGCAGAGCGTTTTTGATGACTTCTGGATGGGTGGGCGGAGCCTGCCACCGCTACCAGTTCACCCGAATTGGGGTGAACTGGTAGCAACCCCCCACTGCAGTGGATGTATTCTAGACACTACAGAGTCTAGAATGAGTCCATGGGGTCAAACACAAATGGCAATGGCATTCTATATTGTTACCCAATATAGAAAAGTGCGGGTCAATGGAATCAACAAACTTTGAGCATGTTTTGAAGGAAAATACGGTAAATGACTTTGAGACATGGGGCTGAAAAAACCTATGGTATACAGGTAGTTTTTGACTTATGACCACAATACAACCAACATTTGTGTTGTTAAGCGAGGCAGGCAGTTGTTGTAAGTGAGTGTTGCCCCATTTTATGACTTTTCTTTCCACAGTTGTTAAGTGTATTACTGCAATTGTTAAATTAGTAACACAGTGGTTAATTTAATCTGGCTTCCCCATTGACTTTGCTTGTCGGAAGATCGCAAAAAGTGATCACATGACCCCTGGACATTGCAACCATCAGTCAGTTGTCAAGCATCTGAATTGTGATCACGCAACCACGGGGATGCTGCAATGGTCGTAAGTGCGAAAACAATCATGTCAGTTTTTTCAGTGTTGTCGTAACTTCGAACTGTCACTAAATGAATTGGTGTAACTTGAATATATCTGTACATATTACTCTAAACCAGCGGTTCTCAACCTGTGGGTTGGGACCCCTTTGGGAGTCGAACGACCCTTTCACAGGGGTCGCCTAAGACCATCCGAAAACACATATTATCAATGGTCGTAGGAATAATTTTATGGTTGGGGGTCACCACAACATGAGGAACTATATTAAAGGGTTGCGGCACTAGGAAGGTTGAGACCCACTGCTCTAAACCAATATTTCTCAATTTCAGCTATTTTAAGATGAGTGGACTTCTAAATTTCCAGAATTCTCCAGCTGGCTAGAGGAATTCAGAGAACTGAGGCCCACACATCTTCAAGTTGTTGAGTTGAGAAGTACTACACTAAACAAGAGAAGTTGAAAACACCCATTAAGAGACTCAGTATTATGTGGTTGTATTAAGTCCACGTTAATTAATTATGCTTCACTTATTTTTTGGTTATATTATAATAACTTTGGTTGATGGGCCAACCACTCCCTTTCCCAATTATTCTGAAACCTGGCCAGACACTCTTCCCCCACTAAGGTCCAGAAGCTTAGTTCTTTTTAACCAGGATTACGAGGCTGCAAAATTTCACACAATATCCCATTTATATGCAGTGAGACATAACTGGCATCACTGAATCCTTATAATCCTGGAACATATGCTTACACTGGTTCATTTTGCCGATTTCAATAATGAAGCTATATATTAGCTCATCAAGCAGCACATTAGGAAATCCACGGTAATAATTTATAAACTCAATCCATTCTAAGCTACAGATCTTCCTATGAGATTCCCAGCTTTGCAAAACAGAAGGATGCAATAGTCCTTCTTTGCTGAACATTGATGGATGGAATTATCTGACCTTAAAGATGAAGAACATCATATCATATCTCACCTCACCCCACACATCAATCTTGGTATCTGGGGATGTCTGAGAGAACAAATGACATCACACTGATTATATGCAGTTCTGGTTCGGAAACAAACATTTTCAATATTTCCAGGAACAGAAGGGTTTATAAACCCTGAACAACTTCATTTCTGTTTCCAAGCGTGATCCCACCCTTTTAAAAACATTTCTCTTGAGGGTTGCATAGTTGAATACTCCCCTTTCAACATTTTAAAAGCCCCAAGAAAGTAGATTTTTGTACTGTCAACAAATGAGGCACAAATGATTAAATATACATCTTGCCTCTTCCCGAAGAAATGAGCTGACTAAATAAAACGATTAAACTCTGATTTGAAATATTTCAGCAGGCAGCAGGATCAAAGTGGCCCTATCTGGCTGAGAAGCTAAGCAGAGTTGAGCAATACAAGAAAATAATGGGATTATGAAGGATTATAAATAATTGAGGAGTCCAAAGAAATCCAAAGAGAGAAAGCAATCCGTACTGCTGCCAAAATCAATGAGATGGACATTTTGTGAAGATAGTGAAGATCAATTTGAAGATTAAAAAAAAAATCAAAACAAAGGCAACAGAAATAAGAACTATAGTTTTACTCAGGTTGTGAGAATTTCAGGATATGAGAACATTCAGTGAGAAGATATAAGTTTGCTGTCCAAACATATGTACCAAATTATTGTAGACTACAGATAATCCTTGATCTACAACCATTCATTTAGTGACTGCTCGAAGGTACAACGACACAAAAAAAAAAAGACTGTTTAATCATAGTTACGACCGTCACAGTATCATTCAGCTATCCATCCATCCATCCATCCATCCATCCATCCATCCATCCATCTACCATCCATCCATTATCTATCTATCTATCTATCTATCTATCTATCTATCTATCTATCTATCTACCATCCATCATCTATCTATCTATCTGTCTGTGCAGGATCTTAACTCTTCCTAGCACTCTTCTGGATAGAAAGCTCTGATGATGTTCCTGGGAACTGTTGGAGCCCCTTCCCCTGCTTATTTACATCACAAATAAATTTGTGTATAAAATTCCCACAACAGTTTTCATGGAGGCTGAGCATGGTGCACTGTAATTGTCCACACAATATTTAAACTATGTTTGTAACTGACTCACAGGGAACATCAAGACGTCAATCCACCATGAAACCCTGTTCAATAAATTTATTTATCCAGCGTAGCAGGACCACGTTCCATGAAGTAACAGTGCAGAAATTCCATTTCCATTATCCAACCATCAATTTCCCCATAATAACTAGGTAGTTGAAAAGAATTGGGAGATGCATATAATTTTGTTCTTACTGTTGTGTGTTGCTTTCTTTCTTTCTATTGTTTCCTTTTTGTCTTTTTTCTTTCTTTCTATTGTTTCCTTTTTGTCTTTTTTTCTTTCTT
>WNWU01013601.1:1695236-1711172 GCA_012654045.1 Ptyas mucosa
CTACCTGTATGAAACATTCCACATTTCATTTGGAATGTTTTGCATTTTCCTTAACATCATCATATCCAAGCAAAATGAACCCTTCTCCCTATTCCTATTCCTGATAATTTATTATTAATTAGGCTGATTTGTAATCTATCATTCAGCATGGCCAGCTTCTATTAGTCTGTTGAAAGGACCTTAGGCTGTGAGGGCTCCAGGTGCAACAATAGTGATGGTGGGGTGAAAGAGAGACAGGAGAATTTATGTAGGAGTGTTAAAAAAAAAAAAGATGCCATATGATTTGGTGACAAACTGAAGATGGAAAGACAGATGTCAAAGAGATCATTAAGGTTTTATCTCCGATCAATAAGGTAGATTAGGTCATTGTCAACGGGCACTGAAAGCTCATACAAAGAGGCCAGAGATTAACCAATGGGTTAATCTTGGGCACATCAGTTCCGAGGCAGTATCAGAAAAACACTTGGAAATGTCTGGAGCAGAAAGATAGAACTGAGTGTTATTGGCAGAAAAGTGGCACCAAAAACCGTAATACAGAATTAAGTCACCTAGGGACAGCATACATGTGTACAAAGCCCAGAGGTTGTTTTTGAATTAGTGGCTGCAAACAGGGCAGATTACTCATAGCTTCAAAGCACAGGAATCGTGATAAGATGCAGCTGCTGTCCTCACCATTTCTCAACCTTCATTCTGGAAGGACCAATAGGCTTTTCCGAGGGAAACCCAAAGCTTAGCATCTTACCTTGAAGCAGAGCTGCTTCTGACTTCTTCTTGCCCATCTCAATGTCTGTTGCTGGCCATATTCTCTCTTCCGTGCGCCCCAATGACTCCGATGGATGGATATCTGTGGCAGAATCATCTACTTCCTCCATGCTCTCAACTTCATCCTCATCAGATGATGATGAAGATGACAAGGAAGATGAGGAAGAAGAGCTGCTTTCAGAATCAGAGGTGCTGTCACTGTCCTCGTCAGACTCTTCATAAGGTGAATACTTGGACGAACCATCGCTATCACGATCTGTGCCAAGGATAAAGAATGAATAAAATAATCCCAAGATTTTCCACATGTTGATGACGGGTCCAGAATTTAGCTTTCTCGGGATTCCATTATTATTACTGTTGTTGTTTCAAATGAAAACTTTTCAATGTGAGAAAACTGAAGAAACAGGAAGGCCGGACTTTAGACACTTGGATAATTCTTTGCCCTTCCTTCTGAACGGAAAATACCTGCAAAGTATTTTCTTTTATACACATAGGAAAATAAATAAGGCCCAAACTGAATATTTTACACTGAGTTTAGTTTGGGGTTTTAATCAGTTTAAACCGTGAGTAGCACATTGATTTATTTGTATTAGTAACACTGCCAAATGCTGATGTCCTGCTGACTTGTGGGACAGAGAAATGCTCTGAAAATGATAAGAATGGAGGGGAGATAATCTTGGAGTGGTGGTGGTGGTGAGTGCACATTTGGAAGAAGTGAATTCATTAAAAGCTTTATTAAACACATTTCTAAGAATTTGAAATGATTTGTTTAAAGAATTTACCTGGCTAGCTCTCCAGATAGCATACAATAAACCAAAAAACAAACAAAAATAACCCCAACAACAAAACAAGATAAACAGTTTCAGTTTCAGTTTAAGCCCAGCTTTAAACCCAGCTTTAACCTCCATAGGTATCAACAAACTGTTATTGTGATCAGCATGATGATGTAGATAATGGAATGTCACCATGTATGCCAGCTAATGAGATCTCATCAATTAATTATTAACTGAAAAATACCTTCAGATTGTTCCCTCTTTCTGCTATGTCCTCTGGCACGTTGTTCATCTTCACGTCGCCCTTCCTCTTCCTCCTAGGAAGATGGCGATAAAAAGTTCCTCAATGACAAACCCATTATCCACTCATCCCCCAAAATGCATCCATAGCAAAGTCTGGCTAGAATTTCCAAATCACACAGCAGTAGATTTATCTCAACGACATTTAAGGCTTGCAAAACTATTCTGAATTCTGCAGGGAAACGATTTCCTTTGGGAGGCCTTTTTTGGAGAAGCATGACAAGAAAAGAAAGGAGTTAAAGTTATCCTGGGAATCAGTATGCCATCTGACCAAGCACACAAGGGTAACAATGTGAATCTGTTACAGAAGCTAAGCCTTCTGTAACACATACACATTCAAACTGTTTCCAAGCTATATATATAACATTTGATTTATATGCCGCCCTTCTCCGGAGACTCAGGGCGGCTTACAATGCTTTAAGCAATAGCCTTCATACTTTTGTATGTTTATACAAAGTCAGCTTATTGCCCTCACAATCTGGGTCCTCATTTTACCAACCTTAGAAAGGATGGAAGGCTGAGTCAACCTTGAGCCTGGTGAGATTAGAACTTGCAGTAATTGCAGACAGCTGAATGTTAATCAGTGCCTTAGTCTACTGCGCCACTCAAGCCCAAAAGTACATGAACATAATGCTGGCAGGAGCAGCTCAAACAATGTTAGTTTCCTCTCACCTTCTCTGAGGAAGAGTCCTCAGATGCCTCCTCTCCTTCACTGTCCAAACAAAAAAGTTTTCGACGCTTTCCTTGACCTTTGATCCTTTCATCGTCCCTCTTGGAGGTCTTGGGTATCTGTAAGGATTTTTTATCTGCAAAGTGGAATAGAGAGGGAAAATGAAGCAAGAGACACCGAGGAACTTCATCTCCCGTTCCTGCTGCAGCCACGTAGGCTCAACCTCTCCCAAGACAATGAGACCAATGGCCCAATGAGGAAAAGCAACATTAGCATTCTCAAGGGGGTGGCATTCTCTAAACTTCCCTGGGCAGCCCATTCCATCACAGCTGGCCAAACCTATCTTGGTTTCATTTTTTTTTTATCCAGTTCTGCATTACATCTCGTCAGACTGTAAACCAGAGGAAGGGACAGACTGGTTTTTATTCAGATCACTTTCCTGGCTAAAGCAAGAGATACCGGTGCTTTGTAAGGAAATAAAAAAAATCATCCTCTTGCTGATTATAAAAGGTTAAAGAGTATAAACAACAACCTGGAGGTGAGGCAACGTACCTTCCTCATCCTCTTCAGCAGGAGTAGAAGGGCGGGGCTGCTTCACTTCACTGCACTCTGAGATTTCAGATGGTTCTTTCCTTTTCACCTGTGGCAAAAGGAAACTGTGAATTTCCTGAGTAGCGGATCATGTTTCAGATGGCAGTCAAACTAAATCATTTGCCCCTGAAGAAATATGAGTCTCACTCTGTACAGCTTCCTGAACAGGCTTCCAGCCATAGAGAATACCCTGACCTTTAGAATGGAATGGAATAGAATAGGATTTGGAAGGGACCTTGGAGATCTTCTAGTCCAACCCCATGCTTAGGCAGGAAACCTTATACCATTTCAGACAAATGGTTATCCAATCTCTTCTTAAAGAGAAGAGCACCCACAACTTTTGGAAGCAAGTTGTTCCACTGATTAATTGTTCTAAGGAAATTTCTCCTTAGTTCTAGGTTGCTTCTCTCTTTGATTAGTTTCCACCCATTGCTTCTTGTCCTGCCTCAGGTGCTTTGGAGAATAGCTTGACTCCCTCTTCTTTGTGGCAACCCTTGAGATGTTGGAAAACTGCCATCATGTGACCCTTAGTCCTTCCTTTCATTAAACTAAACATACCCAATGCCAGCAACCGTTCTTCATATGTTTTAGCCTCCAGTCCTCTAATCATCTTTGTTGCTCTTTCTACTCTTTCTAGAGTCTCAACATCTTTTTTACATTGTGGCGACCGAAACTGGATGCACTATTCCAGGTGTGGCCTTACCAAGACATTATAAAGTGGTATTAACACTTCACGTGATCTTGATTCTATCCCTGTTTATGCAGCCTAGAACTATGTTGGCTTTTTTGGCAGCTGCTGCACACTGCCGGCTCATATTTAAATGGTTGTCCACTAGGACTCCAAGATCCCTCTCACAGTTGCTACTATTGAGCGAGGAACCATATACACTGTACCTGTGCATTTTGTTTTTCTTGCCTAAATGCAGAACCTTATTTTTTTCATCATTGAATTTCTTTTTGTTAAGATATAGCGCCCAATGTTCAAGTCTGTCAAAATCCTTCTATATCTCAAGCCTTACCTTGAAGGAGGGGAGCCCGAGGACTCCTCGAAAGCCAGTCCCAAAGCCAAAGCTCTCCAGGCCACCGGTCCCACCACTCTTGGCCCAATCCACTAGGGACAGAAGGGCGGGATCTTTCAGTTTGGTTTTGTCCTTCTCCTCTTCCTTGGCTAGCTGTTTAACAGTGTTCTGGAAAGGCTAAAGACAATAAGATTGCAGTGTTGATTATAGAATGATTCTGGGCAGAGTGGAAGAAAGTAGCATTCTGGATGCAGGGAATAAAGGAAGGTACACAACAGAAGAGTCTTCCAAAGTAGTAAGCTGGCCCACAGAACTAAAGTCTGAGAACTATTTTATTAATCTCAAAGTTTATGAAAGAACTCACTTCTTATAAAGGTTGCCAACCTATATGCCTATATACTATTGTCTTTGTCTCTCTCTTTTTTGTTCTTTCTTCCCCTCAGGCCCAATATTGCTAAACTACTCAGATAAACAATACAGGTAGTCCTCAACTTACGACCACAATTGAGCCCAACATTTATGTTGTTATGTGAGAAACATGTAAAGTCATTTTGCTCCATTTTATGACTTTTTTCACCACATTTTTTAAGTGAATCACTGCAGTTCTCAAATTAGTAACACAATTGTTAAGTGAACCTGGCTTCCCCATTGACTTCTCTTGTCAGAACGTCACAAAACATGGATCACGTGACTCTGAGACCCTGCAACCATCACTAAATTAACTGTTGTAAGTCGAGGACTACCTATCTCCCATTTCCTTCCAATTTGCCTCAGATCCAAAATCACCTTGGCCTTTTCCTCTTTGCACTCCCACCACTTGTCAAAGGTGCTGAAAGCCACATTCTCAACCATCTTGCGATTGAGGTCTCGCTGCATGATGTTCTTCATCTCCTGCATGAGGCTTGCAAGGACACTGACCACTACAGAGGCGTGCGGATCTTCAGGAAGTGGTGGGAGCGGAGCCACCTCTTCCTGATATCCCCATGGAGCTGTCCGGAAATCAAGCAGCCTCTGTGGAGGGGGGAGAGGCGGCTGCTCTGAGGAATGTTGTTGTGGTTGCTGCTGTTGCTGCTGCTGCTGTTCTGAGGTCCCAACTGCTGATGGCTGCTGCATGAAAAGCTGGTCTCGCTGGAAGTGGTGACTGCCCTGCTCCAGTAAGTACCCAGCACCGTACAGAGGACGACCACAGAAAGAAGCCGCGTCCCGGTGATAGGAGAAAGGGTCCTCATACTGGCCTTTGCTTTGACGCAGCTGCTGAAGGCGGCTCAGCATCTGGGTTTGCATCTGGAAGGACATGGGCATCCCACCCCACTGGTTGCCAAGCCGGTTCATGAGCTCCATGGAGTTGACAAAGTCATAGATGTGGGGAGCACCACGGCCTCCACCCACCACATTTGCTCGTCCTCTGAAATCGGACAGGCGATGACCGAGCCGGGGACCGACTTGGCCAAAATTAGGGAGTGAATGGGTTTTCCCCGCCAGGTGAGGGAGGGAGACGGACATGAGAGGCTGGATTGGATAAGAGGGTGGTGGTTCTGGATGATGGTGGGAAGTAAAGGAGGACACCCCCAATTGCATGTGGCCCAGAACTGATGGCATAACAGAAAAATGTGGGTCGGACACCCCTGCCACAGGAGTTGGAGGCTCAACTTCGGCTTCATCTTCGGAAATTTCCATGTCTTCACCTGAAGACTGCTGAGATGCCTGTTTAAGAATCAGAAGGAAAGAGAACAGCAAAGAAAGTGATAGAGTGAATAAATTGGGCAGATAAGCTATTCACCTGAAGGCAGTTCAATCAACTCTCACTTGCAGCTCGCAAAATATTCCCCATTCCTGCATTCTCCTCACCTGCCCAATCTAATAAAGCTACTGATATTCTCGCCTTAAAAATCAAGAAAAACAGAGCCACATCATCCAAACTTTAAAATGCTTGATTACAGAAAGGTTACTAGTCTGATTTCTAGTTCTAAACATTGCCTGGTTAAGTAATCCATTTAGTTCCCAAGAACTGATTATCTGCAAGATAAATTACTATCTGATAAGCATGCAAATTAAGCTAACATACTATTAAAATAATTCACATTATATACACTTAAAAACTGCAAAGTTTTCAGTGCATACAGACGGGGAAAAGTACACCTATGCATCTAGCAGGCTTGTGTTCAAAATTGCAAAATAAAACTATTCTCTGGCTGCTCCATTTTATTGTCCTAATATTCTTTGGGCGCTAAACATACTATTTTTTTCAGGCCCATTTAGGGGTTTTATCCTAGATCCTTAAAAAACAAAAAAACAAAAAAAAAACCACCTGTACTTTAGCAAACTTCCAAAGACATCAGCCCTGAAACATTCTTCTGTGTGAATGGTGCTGTTCTGCTCCAGAAGATTGCTTGTTCAGAGACTGCCATTAGAGAACCACTCACACCAATTCTATTAAACAAAACAAAAAGCAGATTCCAAATCCTGAAAACTTACTCTGTCTTGCCCATTAGCCTTCGGGGATTCGTCTCCTGCTGCCACATCCATGGCTGGCATCACATCTTCAAAGCTGACTGGAAGAGGTGGTGGTGGGGTGCAGGGGCCATGTGGCTCTGCTCCCTTGGTCCCGCCTTTCTCTTCCTCTTCCTCTTCGGTGTCTGAATTGAGAAAAGAAAACTTGGACCGCTGCTCCTTCAGGAGCATCTCGATCCGGGAGTCCAAGCTGCTGTGCTGAGCAAAGGGTACGCTCTCATTGGTAGTCTCAGGGACAGGGGAACCAGAGCGGGCCGGTGAGGTCTGCACAGCAGGAGAATGGGATCGGTCATCAATCACTGGGGCTACAGTCACTGCTGGGCTGATGTTCTCTTTAGTTTCCTGAGCAAGAAATTCTGTGGGAGGGAGGGAGTTGGCTGCAAACGTTTCTGCCGTGGGGAGCAGCCGGTAGTCCTGATCCACAGCGTGGGGTTCTGCAGGCACAGAGAACGGCTCTGGGGTGGTTGTGTAAGATGGGTAGAGCACACTGGGTGCTGGGAAGTGTTCCACACTCTGCTGGGCAAAACCATGACTGTTCTGGAACTGAATGCTTTCCGATGCTGTTGTCACAGAGGAGGAGCAAGCTGCAGTGACAACGCAGGTGGGAGGAGTAGTGGTGGTGACGGTGGATGGAAGAGTAGGATCATCCCGTTGAGAACGTTCTCTGTGTCGGGAATGGAAGCCAGAGTCCTCCCTTGGATGAGAGCGATGAGAGGAGGAGGAGGAGGAGGATCGCCCTGAGGTGGATGAGAGGCGCTGATATCGGCTACTACTGGTTGTGGCCGCACTACTGCTGCTGCCGCCGCCGCCGCCGCCACCACCACCACCAAACTGCTGACTGTAAGGGGGGTAGTGATGGTCATTGCTGCGGTAGTGAGTGGAGGAAGATGAAGAAGAGGATGAGGATGAGGATGAAGCGTAGTGCCGGCGGAAGTACGAGTCTGAAAAGCTGTTCTCATGCCGAGAGGATTTGTATGACGTTGACTCTGGCTGGTAGCTTGAGTAGCCTGGGGTCCCTTGCCTTGGAGAGGAAAAAAGAGAAGCAGTTCCATGAGCACCTGCCCATCTTTTCTGCCCCCAATGAACTGGCTCTGAAAAGCTCATATACTATTTAAGATCATTTCCCCAAATTTTGTCTCAAGTGGGGGGAGGGAGGGGGAGGAGAAACCCTTACCTGCTAGAGTAGGCAGAATCCTGGGAATATGGAGTTCCTCCCCGAGGGGTATATGGAGTTCCCTGGGACTGGGGTGTATACTGGCCATAGGAAGAAGGTGTGTCTTGTCGGCCACTGGAATACGGAGTGTCTTGAGAACAAGGGGTTCCGTTCCCGGGGGTTGAAGGCATTGCATTACTCGGGTACAATGAATTGACTGAATGGTGTCTTCGAGACTCTGACTGTAAAAAGAATAATGTTGACAATTGCTTGAGATCACTTGATATCGCTTGATATTCTTGCCCAGAGCTCAAATTTGTGCAAAGCCAAGCTGTTCATGCCACACTGCCTAATAGGTTAGCATCTGTCTTAGATGATACCTAACATTTTTTTAGCTCAGCTACTTCATTTGCCAAAATGCACACACGGCAAAATTGAAGACTACCTAAAGCAAGGCATCAGTTACTACTTATGGGACACAGGGGAGTTGCAGGTAGGCAATGAATGCAGTTGAGCAGAGGGAAGGGAGCAGTATCCTAGTTGTATCAAGAAACCAGGAGTTAGTAAGAATTTTTCTCTTATTGGGCGATCGAACAATTCTTAAACAGCGCAAGTCTTAAACAGAGAAGAAAACCTACAGGGGAGATCTTGTGAAAAAAAAGGGGAACCTAAACTAGTCTAATAGATTCAAATAAGTTTCTAAAGCTACCGAATCAGCGGAGAACTTCTCATTCAGCATTTTGCTTCCTGTTGGGACGGTCTGGGGTGTGAAAGAGCCATTCACAATCAGTTCATAATATTTCATACGTTGTTGACCTGTAAAAACAAAACAAAAACCCCCCCACCAGTTTATAGGAAGCAGATGCCATTCAAAATAGGGGGAGGTGGGAGGATATTAAATTAGGAAAGCGACTAAAAGAAGTTCATTACCTTTGATGTCAAGCTGGGCATGGATGATGTTGCCCATGACTGAAGTATTGTGCAGGTTCTTGACTGTCTCCTTCGCCCCCCTTGTGCTGGTGAAGAGCACCTTAGCCAGGCCCAGGTGCTTACCATTCTTTGGATTATACAGAATCTCAATCTCCTCAATGTCGCCATACTTTTTGCACATCTCACACAGAAAGGATTCCTTGATGTTATCATTGAGCCGGGCAAAAGTCACCTCCTTCAGAGGGATCTGGCCCACATAATACTCATCTAGCTGCAGCAATGACAGAAGGCAAGATGGGATGAGGAAGCTAAAATCAACCTCCAGTTATGTTACATACCAATAAGTAAGAAAATATTCAACTGGCAGATGGCAAAAATTTTAAAGAATGCTGATAAGGATAGACTCAGAAATCACAGTTCTGCTGGACTAAACTTCGATCAGCTGGGTCCAGGTCTCTGGCCCCTGAAGTAGATGAAGCAGATATTTCTCCATTTAAATCCCTGATCATATTATTTCAAGTACAATTTATTACCATTTCCCTGGCAGTAATTTCCAAAACTAAAATGGACACTTTTGTATACACCCACACTCTTTGGATATCCTTTATTTACAGCTTCTGAAGATATCCTGTACTTCTTTGAAAGACTTTCATCTTCTTCTATTTTTTACAGTTGAAGCACACATTTATTATCCATTGAAATTTTACCAAAATGCATCCAAAAGAAATACAGAAAGTCTAACAAAACGCAACAACATGGTCCGAACTATTGCTGTTCTTGCTCAGTTTTGAGAATTTTAGTTTTTATAAAAGCTCTGTAGCAATCTCCTTGAATACTACCCTATTTTTCAGCATCAATGCCAAAGGAGGCAGATATATAAGCTTACTTTTTAAAACTGACAGGACTCAGTTTCCCTATCAATTTACTCTTCCAACCTTCTTTATCCTGAGGAAATTTTTAGGAATGAAAGGAAATCCCAGAATGCATTTCTAAGAAATACAGGTGTAATACTTGGTGTTGTGCTAATGGATCTGGAAGCTTTAAGAGAAGTGGAGAAAAATGATCTATAACCAAGTAAGCGTAGCTTACCTTAAACTTTGGGACAGGAAGAGAAAGATCTCTGGTTTTGGACCATTTCCTATGTCTCGGATCCTGCACAACTTTTACAGGAGTGTGACCTGAATCCTTGAGAAAAGATTAGAAAGTGATGATGATTCAAAAGCCTTATTGACATTAAGTAGTTCTTGATTTTTATCAAATTAATATAGTTGCCCATTTCACAAATCTGATTCTAGGAGGTGTACAATAAAAACAGAATTACAAATAAAACTTTTAAAGTCATTAAACAATTAAAACATAAACATAACTATTGTACTTTATCCAGATTAATATTATTGTGAGATGGGCAACATATCATTTGCAGCAAAAAAAAAGTCATACAATCAAGCATAACTCACTTAATGACCGTATCACCCTTAATAAATTGGGAAGCTTGATTCACAATTGTGGTCATAAGTATTACCTATATACGGATTCACAAATGTCAAATATATAAGGCACTAAACTTGACAAAAGGTTTAAAAATCACTCTGGAATAATTTTCTTTCCAGGTTCTCAATGTCTTTGAAAATATTTTGTCACTATTAGTTCTGCTGCTTGGAGACATACCCAGGCAAAGTAATGTTTAATAAAGAAAAACCTCACAGGCTATAATGAATGTGAAATTAACATTCTGTACAGGAAGAAAAAAAGTGAATAGTAGAGATTTATTCCACTTCAAGTAACATCTTATTTCAAGGAGACAGCAGTTTGAAATTCCACTGAATTATAGAATAACAGAATTTTTTTGAGTTCTTTTGATTTTCTTTGTGCTGTACAGTGCCAAGCTAAAACTGGCATTATGAATTTAAGAAAAATTAAAGATGCATGTGATTTACATGATTCTATATTCACATTATCTCCTACCTAATCCAGAAGTAGAATAATATTAAAAAATACATTCAGGCAAAATCAAACAACCATCTAAAACTGAATGATCAGAAAATGAGTTTTATCAAACTTCAAGCATGGGGTATTAGAAGAAATGAAATTTAGAAAAAGGAAAGTAGTGTTCCAATTCTAGGGGTGTGCAAAACGTTTTAACCACAAATTGTGAAATGTCCCATGCTGAGTGCAAATTGTCTGTTGCTTTTAGAAGTGTTTTGAGCTTCAGAGTTAAAGCACTTCCAACATTTGGCATAAGCCATAAATTTATTTCTGGATTCTTCTCAATGGTACTTTTTCCACAAATCAAGCAATACAGAAAAAACATTCCAATCCTAAACTAGGATACACTATATAATTCAGATTAAACCATACTGACCTTAAAGTAGACTATTCTAGTCTTTATTTCACAACCTGAACTGTTTGCTTTAATACTAGGAAACTCGTAGTAAGATATCATTGGCATTCGGATATTTAAATGTTTCATGATGCAAATATTTTGACTGGAAAAATTTGTATACCTCAATTTGGTACAGATTACAATGGAATATGTTTTATATTTCAATGGGATTTCAAAATATTTCCTTTTCAGGAAATTAGAAGAACAGCATGCTGAAGAAGACAATGTTAAGCATCAACAAATAATTATATCATGGATGGCTTAGTGTGTAAAAGAGAAAATATTATGTATTAAGTATGGTTAGCAGCTAAGAAACAAGGACTGTGATTTTCACGGTGCTTCAAGGCCAGTTTCCATTTCTAAGAATATCTTCAAAGGAAGCCATTTTTCTTTTATGATAGCTCTTATTAAAGAATTGATTGCAACTTTAAAAATTAACAGAGAATTTTATTTATGGAATTCAGGGCCTGTCTCTTCCTTGAATTAGAAAGGAAAATATGGTTGTCCTGAACTTCTCCATTTGCTGTTACACAGTACACACTGAATAAACAGGCTTGGAAACTACCAAGAACCTTGTGCTTTCAGTATTATACCAGCACTCTTACATAAGCCTTAATCATAATTCACTTTTCATAATGTTAAAATACATAGGAACTTATTTTCTAAGAAACATTCTTGGAATTTTTGCCTTCTTAATCTACACAGAAAAACCTATGATCAACATGTGTTAGAAAAAGAAAGCAAGTTAAATTCCTACTGATTTTAGTGGAGTTAAATGCTTGAGCATGCTAAGAAAATCACTAGCTACTACGAGATTTAAGCAAAAGCTTAGATACTACCTAAATCCAGTCAACTCCTACCTTCCCCCTCATTAAAATCACCACTTTTTGGGGGATTCCTAGACCATCAGCAGGTTCAAATGAACCACAGGTCTCTTTATCAGAGACAACATGCAAGGTCCACTAGCCAAGTTTCACAGCAGAAATCTAGTGTATACTAGATAGTACAAAATATTATCAAAATTGGCAAGTAGTGGAGTATAGATGCCGTTCCTAAAAGCCAACCTCAATATGACAGAAGGAAATATCAGAATTTTTGGCAATGGCCCTTTTGAAAATTATGGAAAGTATTCAGGTTCTTGTGTTACTTAATTCACATAATTTAAATGTATAATGACACACACTGAAAAAGAGCAATATGGAATGGGAAGCTTGTGGCAGTCATGAAAAAGCTGGACAAGGATCAGTACAGAGCTGACTCATCCAAAGATTTGTGTCACACTGCACTGGATCTGCTCTCATGTAAGAGATGGAAAGCAAACCAAAATGTCAGCAAAATACAGTGCATGAAGAAAACAGGAGAAGCAATACATAGAATCTGGAAAAGATATTTAAAAAGGACCTAAAGATATTACCAAATATTAGACCATCCATCCTCAGCAGGAATGACTCACATGCTTTACAACTTAATAAAAATAAAAAATAAAAAAAAAAATCCAATACTGTCCACTTACATTAGTGCTGAAATGCACTCCGTCATAGCGGTAGATCTTGTGCGGGCCATCCTTAAGCATAGGATCAATAATGAGCTTGTAGTTTCTCCACTGGAAGTTAGGGGTTTTCTGGAAGTCACCCCCACCTTCCTGATCCATTCTGACTCATTTACACTGCAGGACGCACATGGAATCAAAGGAATATATTAAATCACGTGCTCATTTCCAGCAGAATTAATTTCAATGAGAGATTCTACTGCCATCCATCTCTGAAACTTTCATACTAGGAATCACTATCTAAGGATATCTTTCTGTATATAAAGGAACCAGAAGTTTTAATATTAAGCACTGTGAAACAATCTGCTCACAAAATTTCTCCTGCATCTATTTCAAGATCTATTTAGCATTCCCAGAGCTACTTACAGCATTCAGAAGGCTCAGCGGCTTATGCCGAAGTACCCGAATGTGCAAAGTTGACTTTGAAAATAGCTGAACTCCAGTTGCTGTGTTCAAATGATATCCAAAGTTATAAGGCCTAGTTAATGTACCTGCTCACCCTTCCCTTGAGTAGTGCTACTAAATCTCAAATACTTTGATATTCTTTGTCTAGCATTCTATGGTCAGTTTACCATAATTGTCTCAATACAAGATAGAAAATACTTCTGACTAAAACAACCTACTAAAAGCTGGGGTCATTTTCTTTTTCAAGAAACCAGTGGACATATTTATACTAATCAAGGCTTGTAGTCTACAGTACAAGGCTAATGTAATTCAATATATTTAGAACAGAACAGAACTGCTAGGACTCATGATTTTGTAGTCATTTGTTCAGAGGCAGAGAAAAACTGCAAAATGTAGCAGATATAAATTTGCTTTAAAGTGTTTAAACGAGAACATTCAGATTTTTTTAACTTATCTTTTTCTTAAAAGAAAAGTAAACCTCTATTTCTAATGACTGAAGAAATATTTGGTTAGCAAATGATGTGCAATCTCAGAAACTGAAGTATGATCAAAGTAAGACGGGACTTTTGTTATATGAAGAAACAAAGAAAAATAAGCTGATACCAAATAGTTCTTGAAAGTCAGAAAAATAATGATTCTTTAATAAAATTGAACTATTGCCTTATGGAGGTATTTAGAAAAGGGATATCTCCTCTATTTAGATATCCATCCCTAAATCAAGCCATCTTGGAACTGAAGTAATGTAGACAGATGCCTGACCAAAAACTGTTGGGAAAAACCTTGTAGTAGTATAGGCTACAATATTATAAAATTATCAATAACTTTTTTAAAAAAATCCCTGATTATAAGTTTTAATTTATTTCATTTTCACTTGACCCTAAATCATAACTTTTGTGTCAATGTATTCATAATCTGCCAGGAGATGATTTTTTTAAAAAAAAATTGAATTAATTTTAAGTAGCAATGCAATATTGGACACCCTTTTAATTTATATTCTACTCCTGTATGCAGCTGTTAATTGCATAAGGACAGGCATACATATCTCAGAATACATAGAAATTATATCACAGTAAAAGAAAGGAATAAACTTAAACCTGATGTAGATGATCTCTTCTGTGGTCAAACTATTGGTAAATTTCAATGTATAGCTATACAAGTATTTTTTTCTCCTTCTCAATAAAACCAGGTAAGAATGGGTTCATCCATAACTTGAAACAGAATATCTAAGAGACTAGGAAAAAATAGAAAAGTGTTTTAAAAAGCAAGCAACATGACATATTCTCATGAGGGATTCAAAGTTGAATTCTGAAATATTGTCAAGCAGTAATTTTATAGCATTCTGATTTTATATGCAAAATTCTGACAATAGATTAAATCTAGATACGAGGACTCAAATTTTAACTTCCATATGAAGAAATTTATATGTTCACCAAAAAAAAAAGATAACCAAATTATTCAATTAATTAAAAATTCAACATTACAGGTATTATTTATAATCAAACAAAATAGAGCAAACTAAGCCCATAAAGAATAAACTAAGCTATGTTATAAAATTTCCTGTGGGGAAAATTCCCCCAGTTCGGTTCTTTTGCCAAGGGAATAATAAATAGCATAAACATATAATATTCTCTAAGCCTACAAACCCTCCGGATAAAGATTTGCCCTCGTTTCAGTTGTCTATGTAGACAACTGAATGTTCCTACGAGTATTTACCCCCTATTTTCTTTACAGCTAAGAAAGCCCATCTTCAATCTCTGATTTGCTAAAGATAGTTTTAATTTCTTGATGCTTCTTTATCTTACAGAGAAGCGTCGTTTCCAATTTCCTGCCCTTCTCAAGCAATTCTCTTAATTTCCCCATCTCCACAAGGTAGATACCATCTGCTCCTCCTTAACCTCCCAATATCTCCACAACTCAAGTTTATTCCCTTCTCTACCCTTAACTTTGACTCCCAGTGTCCCCTCTCTATAGAATATTGCTCTCCCACTGTATTGCTATTGTATCACTGCTTGTGTTCCCCAAGGCACACAAGAAACACCTCTCTTACCTCATCCTATCTCTTCTAAATTCCTGCTAGATTCTTTCTACCCCAATCCACCTGAGGCTCAGCTCATTTTAACGGTTGGCACAAAAACTGTACGAAGAGGGGCGAGTTAAAATTTCGGCTGAAGGAAGGTGCCTGGGGTTAGGGCCCGGATTGGAGGCATGGATCAACCTGATGTACTTTGAGAAAGGGGGTCCCTTGACAGGACCCCCTCAGAACCATCCATCCCTCCTCTGCCCAAACGCCTCCTCACTGCTTTTCACGCCAAAAGCTCCCCCCTTTTTCAGTCACCCTCCTCAGCGGAACCGTCTCGTCCCATCCTCGGAAAGGTGTCCAAAACTGTCCACAACAACCTCTCCCGAGCTTCCCCGGTTCAGGAGGCCTAAGAAACACAACCTTCTGTGCAAGTGAGAACGATGTTTGCGTGTTTGTGTGTGTGAGAGTGTAGGGACTGCGATCCCGCCTCTCTCTCTCTTCTCTTCTCAGCCGGGACCCTCCTCCTCCTGTCCCACCATCTCCCCCCACCACACTCCCTCCCTGAGGGCCCTTCTCTGCACCTCCACTTCCCTGGACCCCATTTCGGTTATTTCCCCCCCCCCCATATTAGATCTTCCCTTAACCCCTTCCATTTTCCAAATCTCCTTCCCCTCAGCCTCTTCTTCAAACCAGCTCCCCCCCCTCAGCCTCCTCTTCCTCAAACCAGTCCCCCCCTCAGCCTCCTCTTCCTCAAACTAGCCCCCTCCCCTCAGGGTCTTTCCCCTCTCCATCATCAGGTATCCCCGACCCCGCCCACCAAATGCGCGCTCCCTCATCCCCGCCCGCCCGCGCGCCTACCACCCCCCCCCC
>WNWU01013601.1:1711272-1804131 GCA_012654045.1 Ptyas mucosa
CCCCCCCCCCCCCCCCACACACATATACAGCCGTGGCGGTGTGTGGGTAGGGGCGGGGGAGGAGGGGTGTCTCGCGCTGCGAACCCTTGTCGTCCTGCACCCCCTCAGTCCCCCCCCACACACAACCTCCGTGCGCGTCACCTGCTCCTACCCGCTCCTCCCCCCCTTTTCCTCCGCTCAAGGGGGCGCACGCGCGGCCCCCTCCTCCTGCTGCTCCTCCTCCGGTCCGGCCTCGCGCTCCGCCGCTGGCCTTGCCTTTCCGCCTCGCGCCCTGTGAGGGAAGGACGAAGGGAAAGGGGGAGAAGAAGAAAAGAGGGAAAGGGGGGAAAAAGGGTGACAAGCCGCCGCTTCCACCGCCACCGACAGGGACCAAGGGGCGGGGCCAACGCACTCAGGAGAGGGCTTCTCGCGATAGGCGTCGCGAGATTCGCGCTCCTCTTTTTTTTTTCTTTGCCCCCCCCACTAAACCCCGCCTCCTCGCGAGACTGGGGCCCCGCCGAATCTCCTTTTGTTCCTCTAATCGGTACTTTCGAGGCAAGCGAGGAGGAAAAGAAATCCGTTTCTCGCCGTCTGGCCCTTTGAGCACGCCGGAACGTTTGGTCGGAGGCTTTCGGGCGGCTCGGCGGCGCTTTGGGATTTTTTCCCGGCGTTCCCGCCGAGCGCTCCCTCGGGGCGAATCGGTGGTTCCGAAATGGCCGCTAGACTCCGACGGAGGGAAGTGAGGCGGCGATTCCGTCCTCGCAGATTCTTCCCTGCCTGACAGGAAAAAAAGAGCCGTCATTTCAGAGACCGGACGGTTCGCCCTGGCGTCGTGATGCCTTGTGGGGCGAGAGGTGGCCCCGGTGAAAATTTTTCGCTCGGTTTGGCCGAGGGCGAATCGGCGTGAGAGAAGCCGCCGCTCCTTCTAACGGGACAGGCGACACTTTTCGCCTCAGAGGAGAAAGGCCGGCGCTCCTTTTGCCGCGAGAATGAAGCCAAAATGGAGACTTCGGTCCCTCGAAAGCCGCTTTTGGCTCGTTCACTCCCAGCTAAAACGGTGAAACCTTCGTGGATTTCAGTCCCAGAAGAGAAACAAGACGGAGAGGATGCCTTGGCTGAGCTGTAGGGCGGTTTGGAGTCAGTGGGATCTGCTCAGGCCCCAAGTCCAGAGGGACAGATTTTTGAAAATATATTTTAATTCGCCATGTGGCAGAATAGTGGTTTTTCAACACAGTTGCTGGGATGGGAAACACGCAGTTGGGGGAAGAAGAAAAAGTGGGGGGGGGGGGGGGAAAAAAGGTAGTCCCCGACTTACGACCAGAATTGAGCCCCCAAATTCTGTTGCTAAGTGAGACATTCCACCTGCAGCAAGGGCACAACTGAAAGCCAGTAGCTGAGGGCTGTGCTAATACAGGTAGTCCTCGACTTACCACCACAAGTGAGTCCAAAGTTTCCTGTTGTTCAGTGAGACATTTGTGAGTTTTGCCCCATTTTACAATTTTTCTTGCCACAGTTGTTAAGTGAATCATTGCAGTTGTTAGTAGCACGGAGGTTAAGTGAATATGGCTTCCGCATTGATTTTGTTTGCAAGAAAATTGCAAAAGGGAATTCACATGACCTTAGGACACAGCAACAGTCATAAGTATGAGTCAGTTGCCAAGGGTCTGAATCAATGGTGAAATCTTCCCATTTGCTACTGGTTCACTGCCCGCGCATGCGTGGTGTGTACCAAATGCCTACACATGTGCAGTGCATGCTACGCCGTACGCGCATGCACAGTACACACCAAACGTGTGCACGGAAAAAGGAAAGTTGAGAAGGTAAGTAGAATGCGGGGGGGGGGGGGAGAACAGCTATGCCACACAATTTAGATTCACTAGAAAGCAGGATTTCCGGCTTTCTAGCTATTTTAAATCGTGCGGCACAGCTGATTGTCAGAAATATCGTTTTGGACCAACCGGTAGCTTTTTTTTACTACCGGTTCGCCGAATCAGTAGCTTTTATCACTATCGGTTCGCTCGAACTGATGCGAACCGGTAGGATTTCACCACTGGTCTGAATTTTGATCACATGATCATGGGGAATGCTACAAAAGTTATAAGTGTGAGAAACTGTCATAAGTCACTTCTTTTAGTGCTGTTGTAACTTTGAATGGTTGCTAAAGGAGCTGTTGTAAGTCGAGGACTACATATATTGCAGTCCTGTCAAATAAAGATACATCCACCCACCCCACCCCACAGCCCCCCAAAAAACATCTTGAAGACTAACAAATTCAGGAGGCTCTGTGCCCTTAAAAGATGTGGGATAAGCAGAAATCCATCCCATGATTAATATGTTAGAAAAAGTGTTGTTGCTTCATTTGTACCGCTTTCAAGTAGAATGTCAGTAATAATTTGACCCGTTACTAAATTATTGAAGTTTTGCCAGCTCTAGAAAATACAGTACTGGGAAAGCTCATGGTAAAGCCAGATATAAAGTTCGCTTTGCTTCATTTCATGACTTATTTCTATGAGCTTTCTGGAACTAATAGAACAAATGTTGCCAGATATTCCTTCTAATTAATGCCCAAGGAGCCTGTTAAAGTCTGTACTAGATGTGTAATAATGCATATAGGAGGTAAAAATTTAACAATAGATTATGCTTTCCTGAAAATTGATATTCAATGCTTACTTATAATAATAACAGTATTTTTAATATAACAATCACTGTGGCATGATGGTGGTTAGATTTTTATATTACAGTCCTTGTTGTTAACACATTGGTTTAAATATATAAGTAATATATTGCTTAATACGCCCACAGAAAGTTACTTTTCTGGAAGGTTAAGCAAATAATGTTGTATGGTGTGGAGGACGATGTGATCAAAGAATGGGATCCAGAACATGGATGTCAAAACTCATTGAGGGCCGCATCAGGGTTGTGTTTGACCTCGGAAGGCTGGGTGGGGGTGGCCGGGGGTGGGGGTGGTCATAGTGGCCGTGGTTGGGCAGAGTGGCCAGGATGGGCATTTGACACAGATTCTTTTCTCTTCTTTCTTTCCACAGTTCTTTACTATAACCATTTTCTTATCTCTTCTACAAGATATTACTTATTCTTCATCACTAAACATTTTATTTCTAAATTTATACCTCATTATTTAATAGTAAATTGCTTTTCCAGGCAGAAAAACTATTTATACTATTGTATTTTTATTATTCAACTATTACATTTTTCAGAGTATAAGAGACACTCCCCCCCCAGAGGCTGAAAATTTGTATGTGTCTTATATTCCGAATGTAGCTTTTTCAAAGCTTTTTTTCAGCCCTAATGAGGTGCTAGCGAATGAAGTGATCTTCCGAGCTTCGCCTACTTTTCTCATTTCTTCTCTCTCCAAAGATCAGCTGTCCTTTAGAAGATGTTTTTTAACCCCAAGCAGAGTATAAAAAGTGTGTGTGCACCCTCAAAACCAGCAAACTAATGTGCTGAAGCTGACCAGACTAAGGATGCCAGCCAGATGAATACCTGGTAGGCAGATTTTTTTTGGCCTATTTTCCTCCCCAAAACTAAGCTGAGTGTTATACTCATGTGTGTCTTACACTCTGAAAAATACAGTAATAATAAAAATACAACAGCATAAATAACATGATAATACAAGATCTAAGAGCAGGGGTAGATTTTCAGGATAGTAAATAGAAATGGCTCTCAATTTTAGATGGTTGATTGTAGATTAAATGGACCTACAATATGTAAAATCTGGCATTAAACTGTAGTATTAACATAGGATGTTGCTTGTTTTCTATCCAGATCAGGCACTTACTTGAGGCCACATAATTGTAATCCAGTCCAATCCAGTCCTCCTGCAGCACACTGCTGGGTGAAAATGGGCCATGCAAAGCAGGAGTGAAATGCTGCTGGCTCGTGGGAGCCGGTAGTGCCAGCGGCGGGTAGTTCGGAGAACCGGTAGCACCAGCGGCGGGAGGCTCTGCCCCCCCCCACAACTGGGATGTCATCACATCCTGGTTTAGACCATCTGCACATGAAGAAAAGGCTTGCGCAGATGATGGTGCATGCACACCAGCGAACTAGTAGGAAAGGTAAGTACATTTCACTCCTGGTCCGGAGTGAACCCGTTTTCGGCTGGCAGTGCGCTGCAGGAGGCTGTGGAGGCTGAAAACGGGCCATGGTGGGGGGGGCGCACATAGCCCACCCCTCCGTGCCTCATTTTGGCCGGCAGATGCACTGTGGGGTGGCCCTTTGATATTTCCAGGCCAGCCCCATGGGCCAGAATTAAGCACCCTGAGGGCCAATCTAGAACAATGTTTCTCAACTTCAGCAACTTTAAGATGGGTGTCTGAAAGGTGCTTTTTCAAGAAGCAACTGGACTTTCTGGTTTTTCTTTGAAGACGTTTTGCTACTCATCCCAAAAGCTTCTTCAGCTTCTTTGAGATAGGTGGACTTCAACTCCCAAAATTCCCAGTCAATTGCAGGCTGGGGGATTCTAGGAGTTGAAGTCACACATCTTAAAGTTTCTGAGGATGAGAAACACTGATCTAGAAGATCCAAGTACATGTCGCCCCTCACCATAGATATTTGCTGGGTGATTTTGAGCCGGTCACTCACAGCCCGATTTATGTCACAAAATTATTGCTTTTGGAGGGGGGGGGGGGGATAAAGCAGGAGATAGTATTTATGCTTACGGTATTTGAGCTCTTGAAACAGGCTATGCATAAGAAATGAATGACCAAACAAAATTCTGTGAATGGCTTATAAGACATGGGAATTAAAATGAAGTAGTTTGTTCATTGTACTGGAACATATGAAGACATTCCACTAAATTATTAGCAAATCAGAGGACAAGCCATAAGGAAATGGGTGTTTTTGTATAAAAGGAAAAAATGGAGAGTCATTTAAGAGAAAAGAAGGTGATTGGGTAAAGGACAGGCGGAAATTAGTTTCCTATAGTTGAACTCAGTTGGACTGAGTTTTTTACTGTAAGCCACCCAAAGTCACTTAGATGAGAGAGGTAGTATAAAAATATGATGTTAAAAAAATTCTGGATTATTTATAATTGTTCTGTAAGAGTTTCATATTCCCAATATAATAATAGTATATTTGCCTAAAAGAAAAAAACTGGAATTCTTTTTTGCAAATTTTCCTGAAGGCTGGACATCTGCTTATCTGTATTTTAAGAAATTCAGGTATCTTTTGAAATATTGAAGCAGCACTTTACCTCTATGTTGAGTTCTTATTGTTAAACTAATAAGAGTTACTTATTGGGTGGGTGGATGGATGGATGGACGCGGATAGATAGATAGATAGATAGACAGATAGATAGATAGATAAAAATAAAATATGGTAAATAAAATAAGCCTTGGGTTATTTCTTTCAAAAAAAGAGAAACAAACATGAATCAATTCTACAGCCCTGGAACTTTTGACCATTCAGAAAAACCTGGTTAACATAATTGCTTTGACATCGAGCTAAACTGTAAAGTTAGTAAACTGCTTCCTAGCTTTGAGGAGTAATTATTTCAATGCAATAGCTTTTTAAATTTAAAAAGCGTTTTTTAAACTTTTTTTTCTCTTTAAATGGCTTGACATCTTAAGTATATCTAGTTGTGAATGGTGGTGAACAGCAGCATTCTAAAATTTAGAATAATAAAGAAATCCAATTTTCACCATGTATCAATTTACTAACCTTGAAATTATTTTGATGTGGTGCCTAAAGAAGTACCTGCCATCTCATTCTTACTGTTCTTATCAAAAGGGGATATAAATTGGAACCATAATTAACATTCACATTATCAAATTAAAAATGTAAGAAAAATATTTTTTAACATTTGAGCCAGAAAAATTATATGTGTTTGTATGTGTGATAAAAAAAACGGTGTCCGTATTCATACGGTGAAAGCAGACATCTGAATTCAATATATTATGGTATCTTGCTTCCTAAAAGCTGCTTTGCTTTGAAATGTGGTGTGTACGTAATACAGCACTATTTTTCCCCCCACTAGATGGCCATATTGTTAAAGTATTTACCTTCTGGCTGATCCTTAAAAAGATGACTGACAGGCAGAAATACATGGTTCTTCCTGGTTTTGGCTTCTATCTCTTCTCAGAAATAGTCCCCTTTCATCTTGTCCCTTATTACTGTAGTTTTCAAAGCCCCTTTTGTAGTTGCTTTAGCTGCATGATTTTATTTCATGTAATATAGCTTTAGAAAGGATGGCCAGTTATACACAGACAACCTGTTCCATAATTACAAGAATCCTTTAAAATAGATTATGCTGAGTGAAATAATGGCTTGAAGTCTTCAATACAAGGAGAGAAAATCTGGTTCTTCCTAAATGCTAGTTTGATTCTTGCCATGATTGATTTCAAGCAGAGTTCAATTTAAGTATTTCTGGAATTTCAAGGGTAAAGTGTATTGCCTTATTCTGGACTGAGTAGGCTTTATACATGCTACACTTCAACCAAAGGTGTGGGAATGGATGTTTAAAACCTCTCTGTTTCTTGAATGCAAATTACAAGATCTTTACCCAATGAAGCCCAAATAAATACCCCTATCTTACAAGCAGCAGTGATTTGAAGCAGCAGCAAACAGGCCCAGCCTAAATACCGGTTCCTACTTGACAGACAGCAAAGAAGATGATTATAACATAAATAGCAGGAACTATTACCTAAACAAAAACGGTTAAAACACCGTTTAAGTCCAAAACAGTGAGATAACATTTGGAAGTGGTTCAGGCAGATGCATTCACTGAAGTCTAAGAAGGAGGAAGTGATATAGCACAATATTATTATTATAGCCAATTTCAAAATAGTTTTAGCCTTCCTATGGAATTTATTTCCTGGTCTAATTTATTTAGTGGAACTGACATACAGCTATGCCAATAATCCAGGGGTGGGATCTAATTTTTTTTACTCCCGGTTCTGTGGGCGTGGCTTACTTTGTAGGCGTGGCTTGATGGTCATGTGACAATTATTTAAGATTTAGCAGAGGGACTGGTCTACCAGGCTTTTAACTACTTGCAGAGCTGTATGGATCTACCCATTTATTTTTGCAGGCACTGATCTACTTATGTATTTTTGCAGACACGGTCTACTCATTTGTTTTCTTTTAACACTGATCAGCTGTAGGGCGGCCCTTTGAAGCCCCCTGGCAAGAGTTTAAACAGCTTTTTCCTTCTAGCCATCAGCTGGGACTGTTTATAGTTTTTTAAAAATTGACTTGTTGACATGAAGATTGACCCCTGGACAGTACATTGTCATTATTTTCTTGCGAACAGTAAAGATATGCCATCCCTTTGCTTTCTCCCAGCATGCTTTTTGGGCTTCCTAGTGGTTTCAGATCCAGTTAACTCTTGAGATCAGCAAGATCAACTATGTGTACAACCTGCACTTACATATGATGATGCAGTAGTGATCAAATTGTATGATTTAACAAATTCCTAACAATGCAAGATAACATAACTGTGGTACTAAGCTATATGTGATGTCTTTCTGCTAATTTGAATGATGTTTACTCTTTATGTGCAGTTTTTAATAGATTCAAAATAAATGCAAAAGGCTGGATGTCTTTCCAGTTGATTCACTGCTATGTTTTTCTCTGTACTACGGGTGTTAAACTTGTGGCATCCGGCCATCATGTGATGTATTACAACTTTTTTTCTCTTTGCGAAGCTGGGATGGCCGTGATCTGTGCGTGATGCATCCGGCCTATGGGCCACTAGTTTGACACCCCTGCTCTATACTGTAAACTTGTATTGTTAGTCCCAATTGACTTGTTAGGCCCAAAATTAATTGGACAAAGCTTAATTCCACAGAGTCTAACCCTTCTAATCTTTTGGACCGTAAACAGATTGTCTGCTTTCAATAACTATGGGTTCCCCTAAACAGCTGCCTTAAGAATTTGAAAATGCAGATAATTTAATGTGACAAAGTAAGGGAGAAATATATCTATTCCCTCTCCCTCTCTCCCTCCCCCCCCACCTTTCTCTGTTAGCATTTGAATTGTGAGAAACATTAAATGGAAATTATATGGAACTATTGAAATCAAGGAAAGATTTGGCAAGATCAAGAAAAATCTCTGATATAACTGCCTGAAAACCTGGAACAGCAAAGCAGAACCCACAAATCACAAATTCTGAATATCCCATGTCCTGCACCATCTTTTCACTAAACAGAGAAGGTCAGAGTTCAATCTGCCCAAAACGCTATTCCAGTAAGCATCTGTCAAGATAGACCACCCATCTGGCCTTTTAAACTTTACAGCCCCTGCAGCAGGAAAAGTCCCTTAGGAATTTGATCTGGATTTTTTTTTTCCTGATAAGTTTGCATCCCACCCCCACACCCAAGATGCAACTTAAGCATCAACGATAAAATGTTTTGAGTATGTCTACAATACAATAGTGGCAGATGAAAGAAAATACCCAATCCAGGTTGAGCATGTCTCAATTTGGGTGAATCTTCCTATACACAATCCCATGTAATAAAATCTGAGCATGTCGAAGATGTTAGTGCAAAAGTTGAGCTAAAGACATATTTAATTTCAGTCTATTATTTTAATAATTTGACTTAGACAAACTTCAATTTTTTTTCTTTAAAAACATTTTATTTTAAATATATATATAAACATGCCCCTATTGGCAGCTGCCGTCCTTCATTAATAGAAATGAGTCCGAGAATACATGGTAAAGCGTGTACCAAGCTCTTAATTGTGTACCATTCACAAGTGTAAAAACTCTAACTCTGCATGATTAAGATGTAAGCCACCTTTGCCTCTCAGATGCGTTGGACTACAAACGTATGAGCATTCCAACTCAAGAGTTAGGGAAGCTGTGTTCCAGTGCATTCAGAAGAAGCCAGATGTAAACTAAACTGTTTTCCCTAATACTTTTAAAAGCCAAGCTCTGAGATGTACAAGTAATTGAGCTGGCCTCATTAAGACTAAATTCATTTTTAACTGGAAAGTAAAGCATTGCTTGATAGAAGAAAGTGTTGAGCATTTAGCAGCCACTATGCTTCAAATATTTTTAGCAGTATCCCCAGCCACCTTCCATGCATTTTCTTCTCATTACTGCTTGCATGATCTAGCACTCTTGCTTTTCAACCTCGGCAACTTTTCAGATGCATGGACTTCAACCCCCAGAATTGAAGAATTCACCCTCCCGTGCTGACTGGGAAATTCTGGGAGTTGAAGTCCATGCATCTTGCAGAGGTTGAGAAACACTGACCTCCAGCTCCTGGGAATGTCAACTGGGCTTCCTGTACATCTAATTCTGCTTTGACACCTCCCCCCCCAATCTTCCTACATGCACATCTTGAAGATGTGTTTTTCTTCTCCAATAAAACAGCTGTAGAATCCATGATAAAGGACGGGTTATTTTTATCCATTCAAAAATCTCTTTCCCATCTTCCCAAATTATCTCTAACTACTTTGCTCCCCCAAAAAATAACCATTGGATCCATGTGGCTCCTAATCCTGAGGAAGCAGAACTCTTAAGGGAGAACATCTGAGCGTTCCTGAAGAGATGAACAGCTGAAGACCGAAGGCTTAAGCTGCTCCACTTCCTGTTCAGCAGGAAACCTGCTTCCACTGTGGCCGTTCACTTGGATAAAGACCCATATGTATGTCTTGTGATATATTTGATAGAGCTGCCCATGATATCTTGCTCTAATGTTCTTACTTCAGGCAGTGCCTTCTAGAACGTGGCATTTCCTGTCTACAACTGCCACTCTCAGCATCTTCATCCATGAGATAAGATTCTGGTCCACATCTGTGCACGACAGGAAGTTGAGGAAGATGGAGAGGGGGAAGATTGGTTTTAACGTTCAGTGGCTCTCCCTACCAAGAACTGAGACCAAATCTGTTCTTAAAAAAAAAACTGCAAGAGGCAAACAAAATTCCACCCCAACTCCCAAAATTCCTAAATTGGACGTAGATTTATTTAACTTCTATCACACCCCAATAGTCTGCTTCCTCCTCTGGAAATATACCCCAAGCAATGAAGCCATCTCCCAGTGGAGCCAAGCAGTCTGTCCCACCTCCCCCCGCCCGCCCCCCAAGATACTGTGTGACTTTGTCTCTATAAATAAGGATCCCTAGGGAGGGGCAGACAATTTATGACTGGAGGCAAAGCACATATATGGGGATAATATGCATGTCCCAGGAATTCCTGGGTCAGAAGTCCAACTTTCTGTACTGACCCCAACTCTGACAATGATCCAAAAGTGATGCCAAGTTTCCATAGAGGTAAGCAAACAAGCATTTGAGGAATGGCATAGCCTGCATGCAAGAGGTTGGCTTCAGCAGAGTGTCCTCCATCCTAGTGCCTTCCAGATGTGCTAGATCAGTGTTGGTAAATCTTGAATGCGCACGCACGCATGCCAGAAACTGGAAGAGCAGCTGCCCACACACTGGGAAGGTGATCTGGTTTCTGGCCTGCAATGCGCATGCGGAGTCCAGCTGGCCTGTTTGCATGTGCACACCAGAAACCAGATGATCATCTTCCCGGTGTGTGCATGTGCACTGAGCGGCTGCTTTTCCACTTTCTGGCGCTCCCACACATGTGAAAACCGTCTGGCTGGTGCGCCAGAACCCAGAAGAGCAGCGGGCAACAGCTTACGTACCCGGAGAGATGGCCACTTCCGGCACACGTGCCATAGGTTCGCCATCACGGTGCCAGATCAAACGCTCTGCCTGGGGATGTCGGATTCAGGGCATCCCCAAGAAGGGTGGGCGGGGGAAGGGACCAACGGGAAGAATTGCATTTAGAGTGCCGAATCAAAGATGCAAGTACTTCCTACCCCCGTTGAGAATCCAAGGCCAGGCCTTCTGGAGATGCAGCGACTCTCCATCAAATTGATGAAAAGGTTTGGTATCGGGGATATTTTCAGATGGTCCAACAAGCAGCAAGGGGAACTGCTGCTTGAAAGCTCAAGAGGACATCAGTTTGAGAACGTCAGGACTAATTAGGCCACAATGTTAGGCCTCCTTTTGGCACCTAGAAGCTCAAACACTTCTTCAAAAGTTAGCCCAACCAAGCTTGGTTGGTGATCTCTACCATTCCATATGTACAAAGATGAGAAGAGAAGCAAAACGGATTGCAAATGAATGGACTGCACTAACTTTTTCAAACCCACCCATTTTGAAATGTCAGAAATGCCAAAAACTTTTTGATTATCTTCTCCAGTTCTACAGACGAAGTTGAAATCTTACAGGACAGAGCAACAGTCTCACTCCTGGAGAGACAAAAGCTTTCCTTCCCCCGCCCCCCCCCCCCCCAAAACAACTGCCTCCTGTAACCATTTTACTGTACGATCAAAAATCTACCAAACGGGGAAGTTCCCCAGGGAAGGCTCCCTAGATTTCACTCCCTGCTTTTCAGGAGCAGCCCATTTCAACAAGTTCTCCTGGTCTTGAAAATTGTCTCCTAGGAAATGCAAACAAATGTTGTTGGGATGTTGGGAGACTGTGGAGTGACATCAACATCACAGCTTTGGGGGTTAAATTCCAACAGTGGCAGTTACTTAACAGTTTTTCCGTCGAGACAAAATCAGGATACAACCGACGGCGGGGCCTTTCTCTCTAAAAGTTCACGTCAGCTGCAGTTCAAGTGAGGCTGCCAAGCTCACACCACTTGCAGAGATGTGGCTTCTCCGTCCAACTGATATTTGATCTGATTAAGTTCTTCCAGCTCTTGCTGGTGCCGATCAGTTTTGTGCCCCACCAAGGAACGGTAGAAATGCAAAGCAAAGATGATGAACACGACACCAACTGGAACCATAATCACCGTGGAGGCCATGGCAGCGTTCCAACCAGAGCTGTCTGTAGAGGTGGTGGCGTTGCCATCATGTAGCCTCTCCGGAGCGCAGCACTTCCTGCTAGTTCCCATGTTCCCGACAGGCATAAATTTGACCCAGCAAATCAACACCACTTCAGTGAGGAAGAGGAAGATCCCCAAGGCCGTGGAGAAGCCCCAGGCCAGCTCAATATAGTGGTGCATTCGTTCGTGGGGAGACTCGTTGACCGAATTGAGGTTGTGGATGTTACTGACGGCTTCGATATTGGGCAGGATGCAAGTGCTGACCATAAGAGCAAAGAGATGGACGGCCACCAGCACCGTCGTGCAGGCACTGAAGGCCACCAGCAGCTCCCAAGGGTAGTCGTAGTCTTCCAGTTGCACCTCCACCATGGCTACCTGGAGAAGGATAGATTGTTGTAACTTAAAGAAAATAACCACTGGAGGTCGTTCAGTGAACTTCCTGGCTCACTGCAAATGTGAACCCAGCTTTTAATTATTTTTTTCGCTGTCAGCACCCAATATCTTGGTGCTGTCTTTATTCCAGCAGGATAGTCCACTACTACTCTAGTTTTACAGAGCAGATAATTTTGGGGGGTGGGTAATGGCAGATGTGGAATTAAGAGACCTTCTTACAAGTGTTCAAACCTTCAGTTGGTCTCAATTTAGCAACGTCAAGATGTGCGGACTTCAACTCCCAGAATTATCCAGCCAGCCACGTTAGCTGGGGAGTTCTGGGAATTGAGGTCCACACCTCTCAAAGATTAAAAGTTTAAGAAATACTAGGTTAAGGCATCAGGCTAGAAACCAGGAGACCAGGAATTCTAGTCCTGCCATGGACATGAAGCCTTGGGCCAGCCACTCTCTTAACCCAAGGAAGAAGGCAATGGTAAACGATTTCTGAAATCTTGCTCAGAAAATTGCAGGGGCTAGTTCAGTGGAAGTTGCCACTGATCAGAAGACATCATAAAAATCAAACAGGTAGAACAAGCCACCTATTTTTGTCTTGGGGTAAAGAGGCTGGATGGCTGGTTTTGCAAAAAGCACTAGAGTAACCAGACTCTATCCACACCCCCTATTTTTGTTTCCATGAATACAAGGTGATCACTGTCATGCTTGGAGAACCAAGATTGGTGCTTTGCTTCGCTGCATGCAACTTCCCTTTCTTTATACATCTTTAAAAAAAAAACCCTCATAATACCAAGGAAGCTTTGTTGTAAACACAGCACAATTTGCCTAACTTTTTTTTTTTTAACCCACCCTGCTTTGAACTCAGGCGAAGCCACAGGAGCAAAGTTATTCTAACCCTGTTTGTTCAGAAATAATTCCCTGAGAGATCAAGGAGTCCCGCTCCTCAGTAGGTCTGTTTAGAATGCCGGCTTCCAGTTCCTTCCAGAGAGAGATACACGGGCTTTGTAATGTTTTCTTTTTAAACTATTAAAAGAAAAACGAAAAACATAGCAAGAGCTGAAGGGAAAACGTGTTAGCTACGCTCACATTGGTTTATGCAATTTATGCTCCCATGTCCAGATCTAAATCAGCTTTAGCAACTTTTAACCTTAACAACTTTACATCGGGTGGGGTTCAGCTCCCGGAATTCCCCAGCTAGCATGGTTGACTTGGAAATTCTGGGAGCTGAAGTCCGCACAACTTAAAAGTTGCCAAGTTTGAGACTTCTTCAACCTGGTGCCATCCTGGTTTGATGGCCATCTCTAGCTACCATAGCCTGGGATAATAGGAGCTTAAGTTCAACACATCTGAACAGTCCACTTATTCAGGTGAGCATCCCTCTCTTCCTCTCTCTCTCTCTTTCTCCTTCTCTCACTTCCTCTTCTCATCCACATCTACACATGAAGTCCTCAATGGGGGTAGTTACAGGCAGCCATTGACTTGCAACAGTGTTTAGGGACCGTTCAAAGTTACAACAGCACTGAAAAAAGTGACTTATGACCATTTTTCACACTTACGACCATTGCGGCATCCTCATGATCATGTGATCAGAATTTAGACACCTGGCAACCGACTCCTATTTATGACCGTAGCAGCATCGCGGGATCGTGTGATCCCCTTTTGTGACTTTCTCACAAACAAAGCCAACGGGGAAGTCGGACGTCACTTAACCACCGAGTTTCTAACTTTACAACTGCTGTGATTCACTTCTTCTTTTTTTAAAAAAAAATTCTTATTTATATGCCGCCCTTCTCCGGAGACTCAGGGCGGCTTACAATGCATTAAGCAATAGCCTTCATACTTTTGTATATTTTATACCAAGTCAGCTTATTGCCCCCACAAACCGGGTCCTCATTTAACAACTTAACAACCCTGGCAAGAAAGGTTCGTAAAATGGGGCAAAACTCACTTAAATGTCTCACGGAACAACAGAAATGTTGGGCTCAATTGTGGTGGTAAGTCGAGGGCTACTGTATTAGCACGGCCCTCAGTTAACAGCCCTCAGTTGTGCCCTGGTGCTGGTGTAATGATGGAGGCCCAGCCAAGTTTAGAATAGAACAGAACAGAATCTTTTATTGACCAAGTGTGATTGGACACACAAGGAATTTGTCTTGGGGCATAAACTTTCGGTGTATATAAAAGAAAAGATATATTCATCAAGAATTTAATCAAAGCCTGCCGTTTTTAACCCAAACATGCTTTTTTTTTTCAGGAGGCAACTGGACTTCCTTGTTTTTTTCCTTTGAAGACGTTTCGCTTTTCATCCAAGAAGCTTCTTCAGCTCTGACATGATAGTGGGGAAAGGAAGGATTTAATTCCTTCCTTAAGCACCTTTGGGACAACCATGACCTGGATGACTGAGAATCTCTACAAACTGCCGTTTTTAAGCTTCCTTGGGGCTGCTTAGATCAGGGAACTCCAAACTTAGCAACTCTTGAGTCGTGATAGGCTGACGAATTCTGGGAGTTGAAGTCTCCCAAGTTTTAAAGTTGTCAAGTTCGGAGACTCCTGGCTTAGAGGATGATCCCAATTCTCTATGAGTTGATTGGAACCTGATGCAGAACAACAGTAAATAAATCTCGCCGGTTATGTTGCAGTTCCACCACCCCTGCAGAAAACTCAGCTGCAGGAAAGAGAAGACCGTGTGCAATTTGTCCGGGTGCTTTCCTCTACAGCCAAGTATGATCCGTAGTGCCTCTTAAAGCTATTAATCCCCAACTTGGCACATGAGCCTGCTGCCTGAAGAAAATTGGGGGAGGGGCAGCGTCCCATATTCTGGTCTGACTGGTTATAGCTCCAGCTTTGGCTTAAGTTCCAGTTCCTTGGCAGTTTCCCCAGATAATTTGGGGAGGGGGGGGGAGGAGAGGAGGGAGATGGAAGAGGCGGCTGGCTTTAAGCCCCAGCAAAATGGCTCCCTCCATCTGATTCAACACCACCTGGCAGACGCGTAAACAGGAGTTGTATGAAGTTCTTGAAAAGGGGAGCCGCTCCAGACCCACAAAAGGAAGTCCCTCCAAGCACTTCGGTGGGTCTCCCAACAAGAAGGGGGTTAATATGTCCCAGGAAAGCGCCCAACTGGAAGCCATGAATCAAGTTACTGGATAGGAGGGGGAAGAGAGGGAAGGGATGAGCAGTTTATTTTCCAAAAGTGGGCCACAGTTAAATGGAGTGGTGACAGCTGGTTGGCCGAACGTCCAACAAGGTAGCACGTGCTGCTTGGCTGGGGATAAATAAGAAGACTTGAAGGAGGAGGTAGAGGACACCGACTTCACACTCAGTTCCAGGGTGGGAACATCCAGCTCTAGATTTTTTAATGGCACCCTCATCCCCTCCCCCCCTCCAAATCCTAGCATTAAAGACCCCTCTTTGGAGTCTTTTCTCTTGTACTTCCTGCTTTGCAAGAGAAACGGGGATCTCCCCACTGCACAGATGCCTCCGTTTAAAAGTTGGGTGAAAGAACAGGTAGTCCCTCGATTTAACAACAGTTCATTTAGTGACCGTTCGAAGTTACAACGGGACTGGGAAAAAAAGTGACTTTTTCATAGTTGCAACTTTGGCAGAATTCCCCATGATCACGTGATCAAAATTCGGATGCTTGGCAACGGGTTCATACTTAGGACCGTTGCTGTGTGCCAAAGTCACGTGATCCCCTTTTGCGATCTTCTGGCAATGGGGGAAGTTAGATTCACTTAACAACCGGGTTACTAACTTTAACAACTGCAGCAGTTCACTTAACAACCGTGGCAAGGAAGGTCGTAAAATGGGACAAAACTCACTTAACCAATGTCTCAATAACAGAAATTTTGGGCTCCATTGTGGTCGTACTTTGAGGACTACTTGTAATGATATCAGAAGATGAGTTTTTCTCAACCTGAGGCACTTAAGATGGGTGGACTTCAACTCCCAGAATTCATGCTGGCTGGGGAATTCTGGGAGTTGAAGTCTGTCCATCTTAGAGTGGCTCAGGTTGAAAAATGCTACACTAGACTTTTTTTTTCCCCTAAGAATTTGAAAACCTGGCCCTTGGGCTACCTACCACGTTTTAGGAATGACCCAGATGACAATCTCATCAGTAGGTTGTGGTTTAGCTTTGTCAACTTTATTAAGATGTTCCATTCTGAGAGCAATTGGGTGAAAAATGCAATTCAGATCCCAGAGGGACTTTGACAAAACATTCCAATTTTGGCTCCTACAAACCCTGATGGGCCTCCTGCCAGCAGCGGCCTCTATTCCCAGAGACTGAAAGCTGCCTCATATTTCCCTCATTTCTATTTTATGCAGTTGCTTTTAAAGATACAATCCTATTTTCTGAAACCCAGGGCAGACCGAATTTTCTAACCCAATCTCAGGTGAAGCTGCCTTGTTAAAAAAATAGAGGTAGTCATTAACTTACAGCCACAATTGAGGCCAACATTTTTGCTGAGGGAAACAGTTGTTAAGTAAGTTTTGTCCCATTTTACAAGCTTTCTTGCCACAGTGGTTAAGTGGAATCACAGCAGTTGTTAAGTGAGTAACATGGTTGTTAAGCGAATCTGGCTTCCTCGTTGATTTTTCTTGTCAGAAGGTCACAATGGGTGATCACATGACCTGGGGACACTGCAACTCTCCTAAATATGAACTGATTGCCGCGCTTCCAAATTTTGGTCATGTGACCATGGAGATACTGCAACAGTCATAAGTGTTAAAAAGGTCGTAAGTCACTTTTTTCAATGCCGTTGTGATTTTGAACAGTCACTGAACTAATTGTTGTAAATCAAGGACTATAAGAGGTTCCTTCACCATATATGATCCCATTATACTCCTTAAGCATCCTAGCACACCTCCAGGTATGTGGAATCTGCTGAGAAATACAGTTTTTGAAGAGAAGGACCAGGGGAGACATGATAGCAGTGTTCCAATATCTCAGGGGTTGCCACAAAGAAGAGGGAGTCAAACTATTCTTCACAGCACCTGAGGGCAAGACAGGAAGCAATGGGTGGAAAACTAATCAAGGAGAGAAGCAACCTAGAACTAAGGGGAAATTGCCTGACAGTTAGAACAATTAATCAGTGGAATTTATTGCCTCCAGAAGTTGTAGATACTTCAACTTCTTGGTTGGACAGTTTTTAAGAAGAGATTGGAGGTTTTAAGAAGAGATTGGACAGTCATTTGTCTGAAATGGTATAGGGTTTCCTGCCTGAGCAGGGGGTTGGACTAGAAGACCTCCAAGGTCCCTTCCAACTCTGTTATTCTGACTATACCAAGAGACATTATTTCTTCAAATTACCGTATTTTTTGGAGTATAAAATGCACTCCCACTCCCCCTAAAAGAGGCTGAAAAATTGGGTGCGTATTATACTCCAAAGTTTTTTTTCAGCCCTAACGCTCTAGCGCCGTGATGGCGAACCTATGGCACGGGTGCCACAGGTGGCACGCGGAGCCATATCGGTGGGCACGCGAGCTCAGCTCTGGCACACATGCGTACACCAGCCAGCTGATTTTCAGGCCTTCTGGGCCCACCAGAAGTCAGAAAACACACTGTTTCCGGCCTCCAGAGGGCCTCTGGGGGGGGGAGGCCGTTTTTGCCCTCCCCAGGCTCCTAGAAAGGCTCTGGAGCCTGGGGAGAGCAAAAAAACGGGCCCACCGTGCCATCGTGTGCCAAAAGCGGGGGGGCAGGGCACATAGAATTATGGATGTGGGCACGCGTGCGTGTGACCCCACCGCGCTCCCCCCGCTTTTGGCACGCGATGGCAAAAAGGTTAGCCATCACTGCTCTGGCGAGTGAAAATCTCTGTGCTTCGCCTGCTTTTCTCATTGCTGCTCCCTCTCAGCTGTGTTTAATGAGGCGCTAGCAACTGAAGCGATCTTCCGAGCTTCGCCTGCTTTTCTCATTGCTTCTCGCTCCAAAGATCAGCTGTGCTTTAGATAAAAAGCATGCACGCACTCGCAGGCTCAAAACCAGCAAACTAATGTACTGAAGCTGACCAGATAATTACCTGGTAGACAGATTCCCCTCCCCACATTTTCCTCCCCAAAAACTAAGCTGCGTCTTATACGTCTTATACGGTAAGTCCTGCGGGCAAACTCCGTAGGGGCTGGTTTCTCTCAGTAGGTTGAATGAGAAATCTCTCTCCACATGCTTCTGTAGGATTTCCACTCTTCAACGGTCCTAGACTCTGAGGCAGGATTCAGACCAACAACAGAGAAGATCAACAACAACTCAGTATATTGTTGCTGGTTTCTCTAAACCAGTGATTCTCAGCCTTAGCAGCTTTAGGAGATGTGGACTTCAACACCCAGAATTCCTCAACCAGCATGCATGCTGGCTGGGGAATTCTGGGAGTTGAAGTCCACATATCTTAAAGTTGCCAAGATGGAGAAACACTGCTTAAAAATATACAGATTGGAGCTCCGGCAGAGGAACTCTGTGACAGGTTGCTTGAACCGAAGTAAAATGAGAATTTACAGTATTTTTCCCTTCCTTAAAATGCCACTTTCCCCCAATTATATGATATTTTGGTGGGGGGGAACATACACACATTTCCAAAACAGAAATTGTTGATTCTGGAACAGGCCTTGCAACCAGTTCAATACTTAGCCTAAGCTCCCTGTTGCTTTGGTTTCCAACAACTCACACAGTTTTTGCCTTAGGATCTGGCAAGGTACACGGCAAGGCTTCCGAAGAGTTGTTTGATCCCACCCTTCCTGCAAGAAATTATGGGTGGCATCCAATGACCCACCCGCATTTTGAAATCCCAAACAACAACCCAGTGAGGTATTTTATGCTGGGCTGAATGTCAACCTCCAGGTCACACGGCTGCCCTCACAACTGGATTTGAACTCGTTTCAAGGTTCGCACTTGGTTATAAGTGGGGCACCCATATAAATATTTGGAATAAACAAATAAATGAAAGTTGGTCAGCAATCCAACCAGTCAGAACTCTCGAGTTTTTTAGCTTTACCTCTGGATGTACAGACTTCAATTCCCAGAATTCCCCCATTAGCAGGGCTGTTTCTAAGAATTCTGGGAGGTGAAGTCCTCAGGCTGCTCTACCTGCTATCCCTTGCTGTCTATGATGAAAATAAAGCAATGCGTATTAAAAACTAATCTGATGAAGCAACTAAGGATCACTATATGGGTGAAAGAAAATGTGTTGGATACAAGGCTCTGTAGAAGCAGAATATAGACACACACCTACACACACATTTATTTACACCTAATAAAAGAATTCAAATTCCTTAATAGGTATGGATTTATGCAGTAGCATAGAACCCAGCAGTTTAAATAATAAATATTTAACTTACGTATGTATGTATATAACATGTCTATATGTGTGTTATGTCTCTGCATTCTTTTTAGAGCAGGTAACAGAATTTCATTTATAATGCGTGCCAGTTTGCCCACAGGAAAAAAAATGACAATAAATCTTATCTTGTCTTATCTTACATATACACATCCATATACCCTGTTTCCCCCAAATCCCCTGATAATAAGCCCAATCAGGCTGGGTTGCTTAAGAATTGTAGCCTAAATCCATCAGAAGAACGCCAGGTTAAGGGGAGCAGTCCTGGGAAACAGTATTCCAAATCCAGCAAACAGATAGAGGAGGCTGAGCCCCCAATTGGTGGGAGAAAGCGAGGTGTAAGGGGTTAACACGCAACCTCGTATTTACAGTAGTGGTCAAAATTGTGGAAACCTTTTGGGAAAAGTGTATTTTTGAGGTTTGATGGCTAATAACACCACTTTTTTGGGGGGGAGTTTCAAGATAATCATATTCCATTGCTGGAATGGCCTGGGAATAGCCCATACCAGAGGTAGGTTTCAGCAGGTTCTGACCAGTTCTGGAGAACCGTTAGCGGAACTTTTGAGTAGTTTGGAGAACTGGTAGTAAAAATTCTGACTGGCCCCGCCCCCATCTATTCTCTGCCTCCCAAGTCTCGGCTGACCGGGAGGAAATGGGGATTTTGCAGTATCCTTCCCCTGGAGTGGGGTGGGAATGGAGATTTTACAGTATCCTTCCCAGGGGTAAAATCTAAAATTTGTTACTACCGGTTCTGTGGGCGTGGCTTGGGGAGGGTAATGTGACTGGGTGGGCGTGGCCAATTTTTTTTTTAACTTATAAAACCATTTTTTACATGTAAAACCATGTAAAAAAATGCTTTCAAAAGGCTCTGACGATCCCAGCTGAGTTGCCTGATCGGCAGGCAACTCAGCTGGGATCGTCAGAGCTTGGCTCGTCAGAGCCATTTAAAAGAAAAAAAAAAGGCTCTGATGATCACGCGGCTCAGCTGGGCATGGGGGGCGGGGGATTTTTCCTACCGGTTCTCCGAACTGCCCGCCGCCATCACTACCTACTTGCCCGAACCGGTCCGAACCGGGAGCATTTCACCCCTGATCCTTCCCCTGCCACATCTACCTAGCCATGCCCACCAAGCCATGCCACGCCCACCAAGCCACACCCACAGAATTGGTAGTAAAAATTTTTGAAACCCACCCAGACCTTAACCCAATTGAAAATCTATGGAGCTGACTAAAGAAACTTGTTAGTCAGAAGTGACCCAGCAATAAAACCCAGTTAATAGAAGCAATCATTCAATCTTGGTTTCACATTATAACAGCTGCAGAACTAAAAGACTTGGTTCCCTCCATGGGAAGATGTTGTAAGGCTAAAGGTTACCTAACTAAGTATTAACTGACGTGATAATTTTTGTATATCTCGTTTTTTCTACGGTGATAATTTTTGCATATCTCGTTTTTTCTACGTGTTTCACTTTTCTTCTTTATATACTGTAAGCGCTATTCTAATCGCAAATCCCTCATAAAAGTGTTATTGCATTACACTCTTGATTAAATTATCTTTCCATTGATATATAATTTAATGGTACTACTCCGAAAAAAAAGTGATGTTATTAGCTAGTTTTAGAAAATATACTTTTCCCCAAAGGTTTCCACAATTTTGGCCACTATTGTATTTATTTATTTAAGAGATTTATATTGCCACCTATTTGCACATGGCGACTCAAGGCATCTTACGAGAATATAAAAACATCATATAAAAAACAATAAAACTGATAAAAGAGAGAATCCTATAATAAATCAATAATATAATAAAATAACCCCCCACCCCAACACATCATACGAGCCATTTAATGGGCTCCATCCTGCTCTGCGCTCCCCAGGCACGCTGGCACAATCAGGTCTTCAGCGCCTTCCAGAAGAGTGTCAGAGTGGGGGCCATTCTAATCTTTGGGGGGATGATGTTCCAGAGAGAGGGAGCCACCACAGAGAAGGCCCTTCTTCTGAGTCCCACCAGGTGTACCTACCTAGGCCTAGGGCAGTGATGGCTAACCTTTTTGCCGTCGCGTGCCAAAAGCGGGGGGGGGGGAGCATGGGGGGATTGTGTGCATGCGTGCCCACACCTATAATTCAATGCCCCCCCCGCTCCCTGCCCTCCCACGCATGTGTGCGTACTGCTCCCGCACTCCCCCCGCTTTTGGCATGCGATGGCATGGTTGGCCCATTTTTCACTCTCCTCAGGCTCCAAAGGCTTTCTAGGAGCCTGGGGAGGGCAAAAACAGCCTTCCTCATCCCCCGGGAGGCCCTCCAGAGGCCGGAAACAGCCCATTTCCTGACTTCTGGTGGGCCCGGAAGGCCCGAAAATCAGCTGGCCGGCATGCATATGCGTGCTGGAGCTGAGCTAGGGCAATGCTTGCATGCCCACCGATATGGCGCCACGTGCCACCTATGGCATACGTGCCATAGGTTCGCTATCATGGGCCTAGGGCCGTGATGGCAAACCTATGGCACGCGTGCCACAGGTGGCACACGGAGCCATATTGGTGGGCACATGAGCGTTGCCCTAGCTCAGCTCCAGCACGTATGCATGCGCTGACCAGCTGATTTTTGGGCCTTCCGGTCCTACCGGAAGCCGGGAAACGGGCCTTTTCCGGTCTCTCAGGGGCTGGAGAAGGCTGTTTTCACCCTCCCCATGCTCCAAGAAAGCCTTTGGCGCCTGGGGAGGGTGAAAAACAGGCCTACTATGCCATCGTGTGCCAAAAGTGGGGAGAGCGCAGATGGGGTCACGCGCACATGCGCGGGGTACGGGGTGCAATGAATTATGGGTGTGGGCACGCACACACACAACCGCCCCGCATTCCCCCCTCTTTTGGCATGCAACGGCAAAAAGGTTAGCCATCACGGATCCTGGGTTATTGTTAGCAGATGGGAGCTTAGAGATTTGTCGATGAAGATTCTCAGTCATCCAAGTAGGGTTATCTGAATGTTGAGTCATGCCAACTTCTTTTCTTGTTGGTCCAAAACATTTTAGCTGCTTTTCCAAGTAGCTTTCTCAGCCTGAGCAAGTTGGTTAGTGGGGACCCCATAGATGTCTTCCGGGATAAGAAATGAAACCTCTTTGGAGGACACCTATGGGGTCCACCTAACCACCTTGCTCAGACTGAAGACGCTACTTGGATAAGCAGCTAAACATTTTGGACCCACAAGAAGAAACATCCAGTTGACATGACCTAAGCAAGATGGCCTAGAGATTCTTAGCCTCCGAATTTGGCCCCTCTGGCCAAGGGTGCAAGGTCTTCCAAGAGAACTTACCTACACCTAATCCCAGTCTTATGAGTGGAGATGGGTACAACCCCAGGATTGCAGGAGGAGAAGCAAATACAAGGTCATCGAATTCAGGAAGCAAATAATTGATTGGGTGGTCCATGCAACACTCAGCAGTGGAAATCCAGACACATCCCTCAGATACCAACAGAGGGAAGAAGATACATCAAAGGTTTTTGTCATCAAGACTGTTTCTGTTTCCATGGCCTCCTAGGAAGAGCATCACAGCAAGCAGGAAGACCAACCTCATACCTCCCACCAGCTGAAGGTGTGGCTGCAAGAGACTTTTCTTTACCCTTCCTGTAGATCTGAAGAAAAGAGGAACCCCCCTCTAATATAACAGCCAGAGAATTAAGACATGCTGTGTTGGCTGGGATGTGAATATCTTTTCAAAGCCACCTTTGATCTAAGAATTATTTTTGGTGGTTGTGGCGAGGGAAGTTAACAGCACATTTCCCCCCTCCCCGCTTTCATACAACCATGTCCAGTTTTTCAAAGATTCCCTGGACTTCTCTGCAGTTTTCTTGGCAAGGTTTTTCAGAAGTTGTTTGCTGTTGCCTCCTTCTTCAGGTTGAGAGAAAGTGACTGGGCCAAGGTCCCCTTCCTGGTTTTGTACCTAAGGTAGGATTAGAATTCATGGACTCCTGGTTTTTAGCCTGATGCCTTAATCACTAGACCAAACAGCACATTACCTTTGACCATATATGGAGCGCAATCGTCTCTGAGCACACAAGGAACACAATTCCCTTCTGAACAACATAAATTCTCTTTCTCAGGGTTGCATCATTCCAAAGCCTCTGTGCATTTAAAAATAAAACATAGCCATACTCATGTTTTTGCCAACAATGAGGTATTTTCTGTTCCAGCAGGATCGATAAATTAAATCTGTCCAGCTGCCCATCCGGTTAGAACCAATATGTTAGAACCATATTTAAGACTTCTAGAGAAACCTGCTGGGAAAATAATACTACTTTACCCCAAGGAGTATATGTAATTAATTAAATGTGGCCCAAATTATGGCTTTTTAACTATCACTGCCAAATTAGAAGCATTCTCAATCTTGGGAAGGCTGGGTAAGATTCCAAGACCTGGAGGAAACACTAGAAAGTTGGTCAAAATGTAGACAAATATGCAGTTTCATTCCCTTGAAATGTTTTCACATCTGCACAAATTCCTTTTCTCCAGTTTTCTCATTGTAATCGCCTGTTTGGTGACACCAGGAAAGCAGTTTCCTAGCCCCCATAATTGCCACTTATTTGAATTATTTTTTTCAAAAAAAAAACCCACCCCACTTTAGATCAGGATCTTTTTCTTCTTCTGCCTGTTAAAGAAGCATTTTACAACTTTTCTTGCCACAGTTGTTAACTAAATCATTGCAATGGTTAAGTCAGTAACACAGCTGTTAAATGAATCTGGCTTCCCCCATTGTCAGAAGGTCGCAAAAACTGATCACATGATTTAGGGGTGAGTTTTACTTACCTTTACTACCGGTTTGCAACGGGGCTGCGCGCGCATGCATGGAGGCGTTCTGATAATGTCAGGGTCAGTGGGCAGAGCCTCCCTCCGGTTTTACTACCGGTTCTATAGAACCGGTCAGAACTGGAGGCAACCCACCACTGACATGATCCCAGGACATTGCAACCGTCATAAATATGAATCAGTTGCCAAGCATTCAAATTTTGAGTATGTGACCATGGAGATTCTGCAGTGGTGGTTAAGCATGAAAAATGGTCATGTCACTTTTTTCAGTGACATTGTAACTTTAAAGGGTCACTAAATGAACTGTTGTAAGTCGAGGACTACCTGTGCTAAAAAAAAAATCAAAGATGCTTTGAGGGAAAAATAATTCAGGAAACTATTGTGTTCTAGCTAGACCTGTCGTTCCAGAGCTGGGAATAGAAATAGAAATAATAGGGATAGGATAGGATAGGATCAGGAGTGAAATGCTACAGGTTCAGGCGAACCGGTAGTAATAAAACCTACCAGTTCGGGCGAATCGGTAGTAAAAAAAAGCTGTGCCACATAATTTATATTTGCTAGAAAGCAGGAAATCTTAAAGACTTCCAGTGTTCACCTACCAGCTGAAACTGGTAGGATAAATGGCAACCAATTCAATTAGCTTTCTAACGCTCTAAAGCAACTTCCCCACCATTTTGGTTCCTAATGAATGTGGCAGGCAAACAAGAAACCAAAACCCTGATTAAATTTCCTTCATCTGCCATGTAGCTCAGCAACCGATCGTAATCAGACAGGCTGTGTCATTAAACACAGTGAAAAGCTGACGGCTTCAGGCGGCAGGTGTTGGCAGGTGTTGGCAGGGACAGCAAAGTCAGCCTTCCAGATTCTCCTGATCATCCCAGGCCTTCCCTTCTACTGGAGCCCAAAGCTCTGCCTCACATCCAGCCGCCTTTATAGCCTGCTAAATTACCCTTCTGTGTTGGGTGTGGCCCCAAATGCGGAAATGTAAAGCTCTCAGCATATCTGGCCTGGAGAAAGGAAACGTCTTATTTTTGCTTCAGGTCACCTCTGTCTTGGTCACCATATTGTACAAAAAAGCTTGTTGAGTCTCTGAGCAACTAAGATGATTAAGGCCCTGGAAACTAAAACATGTGAAGAAAGATTGCAGGAATCGGACATAGCTAGTCTAGAGATAAGAAGGACTAGGGCTGACATGATAGCAGTGTTCCAATATCTCAGGGGTTGCCACAAAGAAGAGGGAGTCAAGCTATTCTCCAAAGCACCTGAGGGCAGGACAAGAAGCAATGGGTGGAAACTAATCAAGGAGAGAAGCAACTTAGAACTAAGGAGAAACTTCCTGACAGTCAGAACAATGAATCAGTGGAACAACTTGCCTCTAGAAGTTGTGGATGCTCCAAGACTGGAGGTTTTTAAGAAGAGATTTGTCTGAAATAATATAGGGTTTCCTGCCTGAGCAGGGGGTTGGACTAGAAGACCTCCAAGGTCCCTTCCAACTCTGTTATTCTGACTATACCAGGAGACCATACCTAGTTAGAAACTTCCTAACAATGAGAACAAGCGATACAGCTTCTAGTTTTAAGATAGAAGAAACTGGACTACCATTTATCTGAAATGGTACAGGGCTGTGATGATGAAACTGATGGCCGTAAGTGGCACGCAGAGCCATCTCTCGGGCACGCTAGCCATCACCTGTTGCTTTTCCGGATTCCAGAGCGCATATGTGTACTGGCCAGCTGGTCTTCATGTGTGCATATGTGCCAGAAACCGGAAGACCAGGTGAAGAGCAGGAAGCTGTTTTTCTGGTTTCCGGCGCTCCTGCGCATGCGCACCGGGGAGCTGCTCTTCCGGTTTCTGGCACATGTGCACGCTCCAATTTTGGCATTCGGTGACTAAAAAGTTCACCAACATTGGTATAGGGTCTCCTGCTTGAGCAGAGGGTTGGACTAGAAGACCTCCAAGGTCCCTTCCAGCTCTATTCTCTATTCTCTGGTCCCAGTTTTCCACTTAACCCAGCTAATAGGACTATTGCAAAAAAAAAAAAAGGAGTCCTTATCGGTGAATCTGAGTCCTCCCGGAAGAAAGGAGGGACAAAGGTAAATTAAAATATATGAATACTGAAATTGTGGCAAAAGAAATGTTCTATGAGGGCCTTAGGCAAAAGATCCTCTGATGTCCAAATTTTATTTGTTTATTTGCAAAGTTTATTGGCCATTCATCTTACCGCAGGATAACGCTGGGTGGCTTTACAATCTTAAGAATATAAAAACTATCGAAAACCTAAAAGACAAGGGGGGAAATATTGTATTTATAGGCCACCGATAGCAATCCTACATATAGGCAATCCCTGGTAATTGAGTCCAAAATTTCCGTTGGTTAAGTGAGACATTTGTTAAGGGAGTTTTGCCCCATTTTACGACCTTTCTTGCCACGGCTGTTAAGTGAATCACCGCAGTTGATAAGTTACCAACCCGGTTGTTAAGTGCACCTGGCTTCCCCATTGACTTTGCTGGTCAGAAGGTCACAGAAAATGATCACATGATCCTGGGACACAGCAAAGGTCACAAATATGAACCAGTTGCCAAGCAGCTGAATGTTGATCATGTGACCGTGGCGTTGTAACTTTGAACGGTCACTAAATGAGCTGTTGTAAGTTGAGGACTACCTGTATTCTCAGAAGGCACAGCATAGCCACTGCTAGTGAGCCAAGACGGTTGGACAGTGGATGGTTGCAGGGGGAGACTCTCTGTACAGCTAGTCCTCGACTTACAAGCATTCATTTAGCAACCGCTCATGATTACCATGACATTGAAAGAGTGACTTATGACCAGTCCTTGCATTTACAAAGGTTGATCAAAATTCAGGCACTTGGCAATCCATATGTATTTAAAATGGTTGCAGTGTCCTGCGTTCATGTGATTGCCACAGGCAACCATCCCAGCCAGTTTCCGACAGGCAAAAGCAACCGGGGGGGGGGGGGAGGGGGGGGGGGGGGGCAGATTCGCTTAATGACCACATGATTCGCTTTACAACTGCAGTGATTCACTTAATAACTTAATGCACACGCTCAGAGGCTTTTGGGGCTTACGACATTAGCAGAAGCCTGGCACTCCAGAATTAACACACACACACAGAGGGATCAAGCACCGTGCAACAAAAGAGGAAAAAAGTTTCAGCAAACGAGCTCTTCCCTTTTTAAAAAGTCTTCTGTGGCATCGCCAAATAAATCAGCTTTTGGCTCTGAGGCGTAGGGAAGTAGCAGAAAAGAGAAGGCAAAATGTCTGGGCCTTCGTCAGTGGTGGTGGTGAATTTCCTAGCGTGTTTTTAAAATCAGTTTATCAGTTTTCTTTTTTTCTTTTTGAAAAGAAAGTAAGGGCTATTTTAAGGTTTGTAAATAAAGCCGGGGGTGTATGTCTCAAAAGGTGGAGAAAGTTAAAGCCCTTTAATCCAACACATCTTTCTCCTCCTATTTTCCTCACAACCACAACCCTGAGAGATAGGTCCGGCTGAGAGAGACAGAGAGAGAGTGAGAAGGAGAGGGAGGGAGAGATGGAGGGAGGGAGGGAGAGAGAGAAAGAGGAGAGGGAGAGGGAGGGAGGGAGGGAGAGAAAGAGAGAGAGGGAGGGAGGGAGCGAGAGAGAGAAAGAGGAGAGCGAGAGCGAGGGAGAGCAAGAGCGAGGGAGAGAGCGAGAGCGAGAGAGAAAGGGAGGGAGAGAGAGAAAAAGAGGAGGGAGAGAGAGAAAGAGGAGAGAGAGAGCGAGGGAGAGAGCGAGGGAGAGAGGGAGAGAGAGAAAGGGAGGGAGGGAAAGAGAGAAAAAGGGAGGGAGGGAGAGAGAGAGAGGGAGGAAGAGAGAGAGGGAGGGAGGGAGGGAGGGAGGGAGAGAGAGAGAGAGAGAGAAATTTTGCATAGTTTTTAATTATGGCAAACTGCCCAGAGTCATGAATTTGAGAGGAATGGGCCACATAAACTGAAATAATAAATACAGTATCCAGAAAGGTTGGGCTGACATGTTTGGGCATCCCCAACTTTATAGAGAGATTCAGACTACATACATGAAAGTAGCCTTTTCCCAAGCAAAATGCTCTTGGTAGTTTTGGACTACAACACCCATCATTTTAACCAGCTGTATGATGGACCATGGGATCCGCACTCCAAAACTTTTTGAAAAGCATGCCTGGGTTGGGAAAAGTCGGAAAGGAGCCTGGAAGCTGCACATGGCAAATGCTCCTATCCCAGAGCCATATTTTAAGGCGATGTTAAGTCAACCTTGGATACTTTAAGGCGTGCAGACTTCAATTCCCAGAATTCCCCAGCCAGCTGTCCTGGCTGGGGAATTCTGGGAATTGAAGTCTGCATGTCTTAAAATGGCTGAAGTTAACACAATGTTTTATGGCTTGGAGAAGATGCCACAAGGCTGTTTGCGAGGGGAAACATTGGGCTGAGCCACAGGAAGAAAAACAGTTCTGAACAGTTTTGCAAAGCTCAGGTTTTTCCCCAGCACACAAAACACACTTCCAATTTTGCACCCCTTTGGGAGAAGAAAGCATAGATCCAGAAAAATCTGGAGCCTGCTTTGATGTTCAAGATTAACCAGTCTTGGACTGATCTGCTCGGGTCAGATAAAAAAAAAATTGCACTGACTTCTAAAAAAATTAGATGGGGTCACCCGAGGCATTTAACCTCTGACCTTTTTCTGGAAGGAAAGCTGTCCTCCTACACCAGGGACGCCTGAAGGAAAAGCAGGGGGAAAGGGGTATTATCCGGAGGGGGAAGAAAGGCCCAGAGATGCCTGGAGAGAATTTCCCCTCCCTTCCTTTTGCAGGAAATAGCGAACGTGTGAAACAGGAGCCTTGCGCCCGCATTTTCTACTAGCAGCACCCACAGGTAGTCCTTAAATACAACAGTTCATTTACTGACCTTCTGAAGTTACAACATCGCTGAAAGAAGGGACTTACAACCGTTTTTTTCCACACATATACAATCGAGACAGCATCTCCAGGGTTACCTCATCAAAAAAGTCAGATGCTTGGCCCACTGACTCGCATTTATGACGGCTGCAGTATGGGATCACTTGTGACAAGCAAAAGTCAGCAAGGGAATCCAGATTCACTTAACAACGGTGTTATTCATTTTTACAAGCAGCAGCGAGTGATTCGCTTAACAACTGGGCAAGAAAGGACCTCAAATGGGGCAAACAAACGTCCCTCACTTAGCAACAGAAATGTCGGGCTCGGTTGTGATCGTAACACCGAGGATTGTCTGCCATGCACCCGCAAGACCCATGGGCGAGGGTGGGCAGCGCGGACCACCGGGTAAAGCGAGCCGAGCCTTCCCACCCACCCAGCCCCAGACCCGGCGCCGGGTCATCCGCACGGCAGGCGCTTCCTTCCCGTCTCCCTACTCACCATGGCAAAGCCGGAGAGCAGAGCCGAAGTGCGGCTGGATGCTTTCAGTTTGGCCCGGCTGAGATAAAGCCGCCGCCAATTCAAGGCGTGCAGCGAGTGCTGGTTGGCGCTCATCAGCTCCAGGTAACTTCGCCGGACGAACTCCCGGTAAGTGGCGGAGACGCCCAGCGGCTCAGACGACTCGGGGTTCAGCGGCTCCCGTTCCCCTTCTGCGCCTTCGCCCTCCGGCGCCTCGGCTCCCCCGCCGGGTTTCATTGGAGCTGCAGAGGAAGGCGGGCGGGCGGGCGAGCGGGCGGGAGGTTGGCAAGCACCGAGGGGTGGCAGGCGGGGGCGCGCCCGCTTTTGCCCGCCGGGCCGAACAAGCAAGACACGGGCTGACCGACTCCGCGGGGAAAGCGAGCCGAGCGCGGGGACCGGGAGAAGAAGCGCGGGGGTCCCCGGAGACGGCTCACTTTCCGGGCGAGGCCAGAAGCGAATTGCACGGAGGACGCGAACGGGGGCAGCAGATCCCGAAGGATCGGAGCCGGCGGAGAGCTCTCGAACAACGGCTGGGGAAAGGAGGGAGATTCCGGAGAAGGAAGCGAAGCCCGGACGCGGAGCGACGCCGGGGGAAAAGTTACGATTCGTGCACGGGCGGCTGCGCTGCTGGGTGGGGCGAGGGAGGGAGGCCGGACCGATAGACGGGGCGGGCGGGGAGAAGAAGCCGCGGGGAGTTTGCTTTGGGGCTTAAAGGGGAAGCGGCGAGGAAAAAGAGGCGGCGGCCGCCAGCCGCGGAAGTCGCTTCTCCGCTGGGTTGCTTAGCTGGACGTGGCCAAAGCGCAACATGTCTGGTTGGGAAGCTGAGCAGGTTGGTGGGGACTTGGATCGGAGACCACCAGGCGATCCCGGGGATGCAGGCCAGGGAGGTCAACAGCGGACAGAGCCAAAAGCAAACAATCCGGCAGAAGGTGGTGCCAAGCCACTTCTGAACAGCGTGACAGGAACACTCTTTTTTGTCCCAAAGGCGCTTTTTCAAGAAGCAACCGGATTTTCTGTTTTTCTTCTTCTTCTTGGAAAACGTTTGGTTTCTCATCCAAGAAGCTTCTTGAGCTGAAGAAGAAGAAGCAGAAGCTTCTTGGATGAGAAGCCAAACGTCTTCCAAGAAAAACAAAACAAAACAGAAAGTCCAGTTGCCTCTTGAAAAAGCGCCTTTGGGACAACCTGGATGACTGAGATAATCTCCACAGACATTCGTTAAGATTTTACACTTTCGCTAAATAAAAGCAGGAAATCAGCTAGTACATCAAAGCCGGGCAGTAACTTCCCCAAACTTGTTAATGTCTTTGGAATTAGAGAAATTGTAGAGCATCACCCCCTAACACCCCCCCCCCCCAAAATTCCATTGGGAACTGCAAATGCAGATTTACTCAAAAGTAGGCCCTCTGTGTCCAGTAAGGATTAATCTAAAGAGGCAATAGGAATGCAGATGTGATTTTCAACTTGCATACTGCATTTCAGAGACAACAAAACAGATATTAGTTAATAGTTAACCATATGCAAAGGTTTATTTTAAAACGGCCGGCCTGAAATGTACAATGTGGATTTTTAAAGGGTGAAGCACCTGTTTGAGTTCTTTGCTGGTATAATCGCAGTGGCGTTTTTAACCCTGGCAAATTTAAGAATCCCCCAGCCAGCATGTAGCAATTTGGGGCAGCAACAAATCTTTTTTCTTGGATATTTCAGCATGGATAATCACTGGTGGTCTCCTTTCCAAGCGTTAGCTACATTGGACCTGTTTAGCTTCTGAGCCAAAACAAGGTCATGAGCCTATGACCAACAGTTTAGATATCTTAAAACTAAAAAGTGTGCACAATGTTTCGAGAGGAAAATCTCTTAATCCTTACTCCTGAAATGTCTCCAAATCTGAAATGATTCTCTTCCCAGAACAGTTTTTACAAGATTGTAGTGGGAACTGAACTTCAGTTTGAGACTGAAATGCATCAGCCATCGTGGGGAAGGCGCCAGGCTAGAAACCAGGAGTCTGTGAGTTCTAGTCCTGTTTTAGGCATGAAAATTGGCTGGTTGACTTTTTGGCCAATCACCAGAAGACTGTGAGTTCTAGTCCCGCCTTAGTCATGAAAGCCAGTTGGGCGACTTTGGATGCCAGTCATTTTTTTTCAGCTCAACCCACCTCACAGAGTGGTTGTTGTGGGGGAAATAAGAGGAGGAAGGTGTGTTGCATATATTCGCTGCCTTGAATTATTTGTAAAAATAATAAAGGCGGGATGTAAATAAATAAAATAAACTTGGAAACACACCCAAATTAAACTCTTTCTTCCTTGGACTTTCTTGTGACTTCTATTCGAATTCTCAGAGGTAGCTTCTGCGTTTGGCAGGTTTTTGTTTTGATAGCTGGAGATCAGGTTGCAGAATCCTGCATCTCCTCTCTAGTCATGGAAATTCACTCTCCGTGTCCGAAAAAAAGCACACTTTTTTCTGCTACTTCAGTGTTTTATGCAGCTATGATTTGTTATTTAAACCAGGCCAATGTGGGAAGCCAATCAGAGAGGTTGGGAAAAAGAGGAGAAAACTAGAAAGAGCAAATGAATGGGGCAGGAGGAGAGCAAACCGAAGGATTCAAGTTCAGGGAAAAGGAGAAGTTTTCTCTCTGCATGGAGTGAAACGAGGTAAGTCAACGGCTTTCAAAATCAGGGATGTTGTGAATTCAACAGAATTAATCTTGAAACAAGGGCAGATCAATTTCAAACTGTGACTGCCCCCCTGTGGCAGACATGGGAACTGCAGGGAACTTGGAAGAAGCTGCCATCTCCTGGAGGACAGCTAACACTTGCCATGTTTTTCCCCAGTTTAAGCAGCTTCTAATGAATTTCACGTCTTGTCTTGTACCATCAATAGAGACAGGTATGAACAATCTGCCAGAATGGTGGATACAGTTTACCTTGCCTAAATTTCCAGAGCAGAGAGAAATAAATGTTGCATTATGTTGTGTCCCCACTTACAAAGTTATACATAACATCTGGGGAAATAGTGGAACTTATTTTTTTACATAGTGTATGTCCTGTGTGAGTTGATAAACTTATAAGAACACAAGGAGGCAGCATGTGACCTGTTTCCTCCTATTATTGGGACTCATCAGATGTATACAACCAGATATTTGAGGACAGCCACCTGTCTGAAATGGTATGGGGGGGGGTCTCCTGCTTGAGGAGGGGGTTGGTCTAGAAGACCTCCAAGGTCCATTTCAGCTCTATTTTGATTGATTTAACCCTCAGAGAAAGATTTGGCTACTTGAGTTTAATGAGTCTCAATATAGACTTGGAAAGGGACGTGGTGGCTCAGGGGCTAAGACGCTGAGCTTGTTGATCGAAAGGTCAGCCGTTCAGCAGTTCGAATCCCTAGTCCCACGTAACGGGGTGAGCTCCCATTACTTGTCCCAGCTTCTGCCAACCTAGCAGTTCGAAAGCACGTAAAAAATGCATGTAGAAAAATAGGGACCATCTTAGGTGAGAAGGTAACAGCGTTCCGTGCACCTTTGGCATTGAGTCATGCTGGCCACATGACCACGGAGACGTCTTCTGACAGCGCTGGCTCTTCGGCTTTGAAATAGAGATAAGCACTGCCCCCTAGAGTCCGGAGCAACTAGCACATATGTGGCCGGAAACCTTTACCTTTAAAGACTTGGAAGTACGTCCCCTGGTGGTTTTTTTGGGAATGGCAAATGTATTTATGTCAGCTCTCATCCAGCCACTGGACTGTATTTATTGATCGAGCTATAATCTCACCTTTCATTCAGAAGCCCAAAGAAGTATACATACAGCTCCTTCCTCCTGTTTTCTTGCAGAACAACCACCAGAGTAGATGGTTGGGCTGAGAGTGACTGGCAGATGGCAGAAGGTGGACTCCTGACCTAACCCATCCCTTAACCCCACTGGCTTTCATCTTGCTCCAATGCCAGCTAGGAGACCCATAAAGCTCCTGAATATTTCCTGGACCTGTTGGTCATCTTGGTTGTTCACACTTGATGACGATCAATGTTATTTGAAGAACTGGGTTGAGGAGAAGATGTCTACCTTAAGAGCGATCTGAATTTGACTAAAGCAACCACGAGTCTCGCAGTATTATAAAAATATAATGATATAATCAGTGGTGGGTTTCTACAGGTTCGCACCGGTTCGGGCAAACCAGTAGTGGTAATTTGGCCTGGGTTACCGAACCGGTGGCGACTGCTGGCTGGCCATGCCTCCTGAACCAGTAACCCACTCGCCGCTCGCCACTCGCTTGCCCTGCCCGCCCGCCCGCTTGCCAGGAAATGGCTGGCAAAGAGGTGGCAGCTGGGAAGCTTCTTGCAGTCGCATCGAAAAAGAAAAAGCCTCCCAGCTGCTGAAAACTACCGGAGGTTGCCGAAAAAGACACTGCCATCGCATCCCATTGCCTGCTGTGTCACTTTGAGCACGACACAGCAGGCAATTGTGTTATGTCCTTATAAGGACATCCGGCCGGGGATTGGTTAATCCTCCGGGCGGGAAAGTTAAACCGCTGTCATTGGACGGCTGGTCTGCCGGAGCGCTATAAAAAGGGCTCCAGCAGCACAGCCGTTCGTCTGTTCTGACTTAGTTAAGAGCTGAATAAAACTTGTTGAACAGACCCCGCTGGTCTTGTCTTCTTTCCTGCGCCTGATCTAACACTGGCGACGAAGGATTTGAAAAGAACCGCCACGCGGAGCTAAGTCACTCATCGAGAATTTCTCACTGAGCTGAAGTCACTGAAGATGGAGGCGTCACAAGCCGCGATGGCTCCGATCTCCAAATTCGACCCCAGAGTGGAGAAATGGACCTCCTATCTGGTTCGTTTCCGCCAGTTTCTGCGGGGAAACAACTATCAAGACCTCTCCGATGAACGGAAACGAGCCCTGTTCCTAGCGCATTGCGGCTCCGAGGTGCTGGAGATGGCCATCGACCTCGTGTCCCCAAGGAACATCGAGGAGATGTCTTGGGCCGATCTGCAAGACGTGCTGAAGGAGCACTACGCTCCCACTGGAACTCCCATTGCCAACAGATTCACCTTTCAACAAAGGAATCAGTTGGAAGGGGAGCCCATCAAGGACTTTGTGGCAGCTCTGCGGCAACTCGCGTCAAACTGCGAGTTTGACAACGTTGAGAACGCCATCAGAGACCGCATTGTCTTCGGCATGAGGGACATTGGACTGCAACGTAAGTTCCTCAGCCGAAAGAAGATTGCGTTGAAAGACGTCGTTGAGGAGGCAATCGCAGCCGAGATCTCAGAAAGGGCGGCTGCCGCCATGAGTAGGGCTAAAGGGGTGCACAAATTGCACCGCCAACCCAAGAGCTCGTCTGAGGAGTCGTCTGCCAGCTCCTGCTCCGACGACGAAATGGCCGTTCACAAGGTTTCCCGCCAAAACCGTCGCGAGCGCAAACAAGATGGCGCCCGGATCGAGCCCTGCGGCAGCTGCAAAGGAAGCCATGCCAGAGCCAAGTGCCGTTGGAGAGACGCTGTCTGCCGACGCTGCAACAAGCGGGGGCACATCGCTGAAGCCTGCAGGGCCGAAGCACCTACCCCGGGTCCGTTTCCCCCCGGCTGGGGCGAGAAACGGCAAGACAACCAGAGACCATCCAAACGGTCCTCTGCCAGGTCTCAGCAACGAGGCGGCGGCTACGCGGCGGTCAGAACCGAGCAGCTGTCCTCCGGCATCCACACCATTGACGATGCGGCCGCAAAGTTCCATGCCACCGTAATCGTGGAGGGAACACCCTGCTCTATGGAGGTTGATTCGGGATCGAACTTCTCCATCATGGACTGGCACCAGTTAAAGCGCCTGAAACCGGGCATCTCGAGGAAAGACCTCAAGCCCCTACGGGCCCGTCTTGTCGATTTCGGCGGCAACCCTGTTGAGATCCTGGGGAGGACTTCGCTCCGGGTCACCTACCACGACTTCCAGGGCGTCCTACCCATCACTATCGTGGGACGAAACCGCCCGAGCCTGCTTGGGATGGAGTGGTTCGAGCCATTGGGGCTGTCTATCAGCGGGATCCATCAAATTCGTAGGGACGAACTCGACGCCATCATCGAAGAGTTCAAGGAAGTCTTCGATGGTAAGCTGGGGAGATTTGTGGGGAAACCCATTTCCTTCAATTTGGACAAAAATGTCACCCCAATTAGGCTTAAGCCCCGCAGGGTTCCGTTCGCCCTGAGGCCCAAGGTCGACGCCCAGATAGATAAGCTTGTCGCCCAGGGGGTCCTGGAACCGATCGATCATGCTGCATGGGAGACCCCCATTGTGACCCCGATGAAGCATGATGGGTCTGTGCGCATCTGCGCCGACTATAAGTGTTCTATAAATAAGGCCCTCCAGCAGAGCGCATATCCGGTTCCAGTGGTGCAACATCTGCTGCACTCACTTGGGAGCGGATCAATATTCGCAAAATTGGACCTGGCCCAAGCTTACCAGCAATTGCCAGTGGATGAAAAAACTGCGGAGGCACAAACCATTGTCACGCATAGAGGGGCATTTAAATGCACGCGCCTCCAATTTGGGGTCAGCGCAGCCCCAGGTATTTTTCAATCATTTATGGAACGCCTTCTTCAAGGCATTCCAGGGGCGGTCCCTTACTTCGATGATGTCTTGATCTCCGGCCACTCCAAAGCCCAACTACTTGAGCGACTGCGCATGGTTTTGCAGCGGTTCAAGGAGAAGGGTTTGAGAGTCAGGAGGGACAAGTGCATCATCGGGGTCCAGGAAGTCGAGTTCCTGGGTTATCTCATTGATAAGAACGGCATTCACCCCACTAAATCTAAGGTTAGGGCTATCCATGAAGCTCCAGCCCCCCAAAACAAGACGGAGCTTCAGGCGTTTCTGGGACTACTGAATTTTTACAGTGTTTTCCTGAAACAGAAAGCCTCCGTGGCTGAACCGCTCCATCGCTTGCTGGGGAAGGCGGTTTCCTGGAGGTGGGGGAAGGAAGAGGAAGCAGCATTCAGAGCTGTCAAGAACCTGCTTTCTTCCGAGAGTGTCCTCATCCAATACCACGAGACGCTCCCCCTGCTATTGACTTGCGACGCATCCCCCTATGGCGTCGGAGCAGTCCTCAGCCATCAATTCCCGGACGGGAAGGAAGCCCCCATCGCCTATTTCTCGAAGACGCTGTCCAGCGCCGAGAGAAATTACAGCCAATTGGACAAAGAGGCCCTGGCCATCGTCGCTGGCGTCAAGCGCTTCCACGAGTACCTATACGGACGGAGGTTCACGGTCATCACAGACCACAAGCCCCTGGTGGGCCTTCTGTCGGGAAGCAAGCCCACACCGAACTATTCATCGCCTAGGATGACACGCTGGGCAATTTTTTTGGCCGGGTACTCTTACGAACTTTGCCACAGGCCCGGCAGTAACATCTGCAACGCTGACGCCTTGAGCAGATGCCCGTCAAAGGACTTAGTGGAGGACCCTGCCCCCACCCTGGGACTGCATCACATCGATGGCGACCTGGCTTGCCCAGTCACATCCGCAGACGTCGCGGCACTAACCCAGAAAGACCGGACTTTGAAGCAAGTGATGTCTTGGGTGCTGCGCGGCTGGCCTGCGGAACCGTTGACCGACGATTTCAAGCCGTTCGCAAAGAGGCAGCAGGAACTGTCAACCATGAAGGGCTGCCTGCTGTGGGGTGACAGGGTTGTGGTTCCCCAGGCTTTGCGCATAAAGACATTGGAAACTTTGCACAAGGGGCACCCTGGCATCGTGCGCATGAAGGGACTGGCACGAAGCTACGTCTGGTGGCCATCACTGGACAAAGACATTGAGAACTGGGTCTCCAGATGCGATCCGTGCCAAGAAGTCCGCCCCGCCCCTCCGCAAACGCCTGTTGCGGAATGGGAAACACCGAGCAACCCGTGGGCGCGAATACACATAGACTTTGCGGGCCCGATGCAAGGGAAGTTCCTGCTAATAGTGGTGGACGCCTTTTCCAAGTGGCTTGAGGTCATCCCCCTGGCATCCATCACTACTGAAGTCACCATTAGAGCCCTCCGGCGGCTGTTCGCTACCCACGGGCTGCCGGACGTCCTTGTTTCCGACAACGGCCCGCAGCTGACCTCGAAACCAATGGAGGAGTTCCTGGCCAGTTTGGGCATTCGCCATGCCCTCTCTGCCCCCTACAGACCGGCTGGCAACGGACAAGCTGAGAGGATGGTGAGGTTCACCAAAGAAGCCCTTGCCAGGATGGGACCGGGCGATTGGCAAGAGAAGATCGACAACTTCCTCTTGATACAGCATATTACGCCGCATGCCACCACTAGAAAGAGCCCGGCCGAAATGCTGATGGGCAGGAAGCTGAGGTCACCTCTGGACCGACTTCACCCCCTGTACCACTCTGAGGTCACCGCAACCGCGAGCCGCCCCCTCCGAGCCTTCTCTGCAGGAGATCCGGTTTTCGCGCTTAATTTCCACGGCCTGCCGAAATGGCTTAAGGGGAGAATCGAGAGCACAACCGGCCCGAAGTCCTACACTATTGAACTGCAAGATGGAGTGGTCTGTAGACGTCACATCGACCAACTCCGGAAGCGGTGGGAAGGGGATGGCGAAAACCACCCTGACGAGGTAGGACAACAACACCCCTACAAGGCAGGCCAAAACCACCCCGACGAGGTAGGACAACAACACCCCTACAGGGCAGGCCAAAACCACCCCGTCGAGGTAGGGCAACGCCACCCTGGCAGGGCAGGACAACACCACCCTTGTGAGGTAGCCCTGCAACACCCAGTCGAGGAAGGGCCGTACCACCCCAACATGACCGGCCAGCCAGCAGACCAGCTACCGTACTGCAACTGCCGAGTAGACAGGGGACTCCACGACAACGAAAACTCACGCCTCCCCGGCAAGGCAGCCCAACGCCACCCCGACGGCAGGGAACTCCAGGGAACGCCAGTAGACCGGGACATGCCCAACCGAGAGGGCCAACAACAACCCGGTGAGGGAGGCCTACGACACCCCTGCATGCAAGAACTACACCGCCCGTCTGAAATCTTCCGTCCAGCTGACCCCCGTCCCAAGCAACAACGACCCGACCAGGTCGACCTGCACCACCCAGACAGGGTCGACCAGCACAAGTCTAAAAGATACGGACAATTTGCAAAAAATACAAATAACCCAAGGGACTTACCGGCCCACGACGATCGGCACCCAGGACAGGGAAGAGACCAACCGGACCAGCAGATATATTCCAACAGCGGGTCGGGAGGCGGCACACCGGAGCCGGTACCTGCAACGACCACTTCGCAGCCCAGCAGCAAGGCCGGAGGCGCTCGGACAGGGCCGGCACCTTCAACGACCCAGCGGCAGGCATCCCAGGGGCGAGGGTCGGAGGATACCGGAGCAGCCACCTTCCAGACGGACGACGGAGAACAGAATGAACTGCGCAGGTCGAGCAGGGCTTCCAGACGTCCCGCCTACCTGCGTGACTACGTTTGTTGATCGACACGAGCTGAACCATGTTTCATCTAGGGGGGGAGGAGTGTTATGTCCTTATAAGGACATCCGGCCGGGGATTGGTTAATCCTCCGGGCGGGAAAGTTAAACCGCTGTCATTGGACGGCTGGTCTGCCGGAGCGCTATAAAAAGGGCTCCGGCAGCACAGCCGTTCGTCTGTTCTGACTTAGTTAAGAGCTGAATAAAACTTGTTGAACAGACCCCGCTGGTCTTGTCTTCTTTCCTGCGCCTGATCTAACATGTGATGCACATGTGTGGCCGATGTGAAGAACAGGGCGGCGACAGCAGCCCTTTTTCGGTGACCTCTAGTAGTTTTTAGCGGCCTGTAGCCAGCCGCTGCCTCTTTGCCAGCCGCTTCCCAGCAGCTGGCTGTAGGCCGCCAAAAACTACCGGAGGTCAGCTTGTGTTCCGGACTCCGGACCAGCCGCTGCAACCCAAAGAAAGAGGTGGGGGGGGGAAGGAAGCGGGGCTAGGACCAGGGCCGCTGAAGGAGGGGAAACAGGGTGATGCATGCGACTGGCGAAGGGAGCGCGGGGCGGCATGCAGGAGGAGGCCTTTGATAGATTAGGCCAGCCTGAGCAGAAAATAAGTAGATAGGTAGAAATTCAAAAAAAATTCCTACTTTTTCTGTGGGTGTGGCTAGGTGGGGTGGTCATGTGACTGAGTGGCTATGAGTGATGTCAAGTTGGCCATGCCCACTCAGTCCCATGACCAGCAAGCCACGCCCACCAAACAAGCCACACCCACAGAACCGGTAGTAAAAAAATTTGAAACCCACACTGGATATAATGATTCTGATATAAATGTGTCATTGATTGCCATCTACTCATTGAGAGAGATCTCAGTCAGGACAATATTCAAGCAATGAATTAAAATGGACATCCTTCCACAAAAATTAGGCCTCCATAAATGCGTTTTGCCTCAAGAGACCCACATGATTCTTAGTTGTTTCTCCTAGGACTCGGAAACCTCACAGAAAATGTAGAAAGACACAATTGGACCAGTGGTGGGATTCAATTTTTTTTACTACTGGTTCTGTGGGCGTGGCTTGGTTGGTGGGCGTGGCAGGGGAAGGTTACTGCAAAATCCCCATTTCCTCCCAATCAGCTGGGACTCGGGAGGCAGAGAATAGATGGGGGCAGGGCCAGTCAGAGGTGGTATTTACCGGTTCTCCAAATTACTCCGAATTTCCGTTACTGGTTCTCCAGAACTGGTCAGAACCTGCTGAATACCACCTCTGATACTGGACATAGGGGGCAAGTTCAACCACTACAGGTGCACAATGGAGGAGACAGCTACCTCCAAGACAACAAGACCTTCTTGTCCATTAGGCTCAATATTGTCCAGATAAAAAGGTGGCATCTCAGCAATATTTCAGAAGGAACTCTTTGCCTTTTTGCTGTGAAATTTGATAGTTCTACCAGCCTATATTAGTTCATGTCCTATTTGAACAGGTTCCTAGAACCTCATCCTGCAAAGTCAGGTGTCCCAGAGAGCATTGGCTTGTAGCTTGTCACCAAACGACCTTTGTCTTGTTGTCTTGTAGGATACCAAGTTGATATTGCAAAGGAAACAAGTGCTTCCGAAAGTTAGAAAAGTATACTGACTTTTCTTAAGAGTTTTTCCTTCTTAGCAAAAAAGCAGAAGCCATTCTGCCTCTACTTCCTCCTTGAGAGGGGAAGAAACAAACTCCTATGAGATAGTTCTCCATTTTGGTTGGTCTCATCACCACTATTATAGCACTTAATGGCCACCAGAATCGTTCTCAGCTTGCCTCAGGGCTGAGGAAAAACAGATTGAACCCTGGACCAGCGCCAACATTAGACAATATGAGGCAGCCAACTAGTACAGGTAGTCTTGGACGTACGAGCACAATTGACGCCAAAAGTTCTGTTGCTAAGCAAAACAGTTGTTAAGTGAGTTTTGTCCCATTTTACCACTTTTCTAGCTACCGTTGTTAAGTACGGCTGAGGTAAGGACAGCCGAGAAGATGATAGGAAGCTCGCTTCCCGTTATTCAGGATGCTGCTTATAAGCGCTATGTGCTTAGAGCTCAAAGCATTGTTAGAGACCCCACACACCCACTTCACGGTCTGTTTTTGTTGCTCCCCTCTGGGAGGAGGTTTCGAAGTATTTCTAGCAGGACTACCAGATTCTGTAATAGTGTTTTGTTCCAGTGGTGAAATCCAATTTTTTTTACGACCGATTCTGTGGGTGTGGCTTGGTGGGCGTGGCAGGGGAAGGATACTGCAAAATCCCCATTCCTTCCGCACTCCAGGGGAAGGATACTGCAAAATCCCCATTCCCTCCCCACTCTTGGGGGAAGGATATTGCAAAATCTCCATTCCCTCCCCACTCCTGGGGGAAGGATATTGCAAAACCTCCATTCCCACCTCACTCTGGGACCAGCCAAAGGTGGTATTTGCCGATTCTCTGAACTGCTCAAAATTTCCACTACCGGTTCTCCAGAACCGGTCAGAACCTGCTGGATTTCACCCCTGGCTTGTTCCCTAGGCCATCAATCTGGTAAATTCGCAAGATTAGTTTTTCTCGCCATGTACATGTATACATCCGAACTAGACTGTGTTGTTTCTCTGTGTCATATAATATATGTGGAGTATATGCATAATTTTGTATTTATTTATTTATTTATTTATTCTGTCATGTTTATGTAGTGTATATTGGAGGTGGAGACCCATTGAGAGCTGTGGCAATGAAATTTCCACAGCTGTGTTCATTCAAAGTGACAATAAAGTTATTCTAAGTTCTAAGTGAATCACCGCAGTTCTTAAATTAGTAGCACGGCTGTTAAGTGAATCTAGCTTCCTCATGGGCTTTGCTGGTCAGAAGGTCGCAAAATGGGATCTCATGACACTGCAATGGTCTGAATTTTGATCGCATGTCCATGGGGATGTTTTAACAGTCATGTGAAAACACTTTTTTCAGTGTCGTTATTTTGAACCGTCCTTAAACAGATGATTGTAAGTCAAGGATACCTGTAGCTAATCTTGAGTTTTCTGAAACGTGGCAGATTTTTCTACAGGTAGTCCTCGATTTACGACAACAATTGAGCCCAAATTTTCTGTTATTACGTGAGACATTTGTTAAGTGAGTTTCCCCCCATTTTACGACCTTTCTTGACACAGTAGTTAAGTGAATCGCTGTTGCTGATAAGTTAGTAACCCGGTTATTAAATGAATCTGGCTTCCCCGTTGACTTTGCTTGCCAGGGGGTTTGCAAAAGGGAATCACGTCACTTTGGGACACAGCAATGGTCAAAAGTATGGACGATTGCCAAGCAGCTGGATTTTGACCACATGATCATGGGGATGCTGCAAAGGTCGTAAATGTGAAAAATGGTCATAAGTCACTTTTTCAGTGCCATTTTAACTTTGAATGGTCATTAAATGAGCTGTTGTAAGTCAAGGACTACCTGTACTGGGTTGGAATTGTATTGCCAAGGAAGTGTTAGCTGGCACTAAGCTAGAAGGTGGTTTCTTTGCTACAACAACTGCATTATAAACCAGAGTAGAAGAATTCTCACATCTCCTCTTTGGCTTAGGCTTAAGTATGCCCCAATTTAAGCAGCTTTGCCTTAATCTGGGAAAGGAGGGGAAAATGTTGTAACAGAATAACAGAACACAGAATAATAGAATTGGAAGGGACCTTGGAGGTCTTCTAGTCCAACCCCCTGCTCAGGCAGGAAACCTTATACCCGTGATGGCAAACCTATGGCATGTGTGCCACAGGTGACACAGAGTGCCCTCTCTGTGGGCACGCAAGCCGTCACCCCAGTTCAGCTCTGCCAGCTGGTCACGGGGTCTCTGCCATGCATGCACAGGGACGGGGCGCATGCGGGGGGGCATACATGCATGTCCGGGGTGGGGTGCATGCGCAGGGACCACACACATGCATGGGTGCAGGGTGCATGCAAAGCTGTTACAGAATGGGTGTCCAACATCTTCTTAAAAACTTCCAGGGCTGGAGCATTCACTACTTCCGGAGGCAAGTTATTCCACTGATTAATTGTTCTAACTGTCAGGAAATTTCTCCTTAGTTCCAAGTTGCTTCTCTTCTTGATTAGTTTTCCATTCATTGCTTCTTGTCCTGCCCTCAGGTGCTTTGGAGAATAGCTTGACTCCCTCTTCTTTGTGGCAGCCCCCGAGATATTGGAACACTGCTATCATGTCTCCCCTAGTCCTTCTTTTCATCAAACTAAACATCCCCAATTCCAGCAACCGCTCTTTATATGGTTTAGCTTCCAGTCCATCTTTGTTGCTCTTCTCTGCATTCTTTCAACATTTTTTCCAATGTTGTGGTGACCAAAACTGGATGCGATATTCCCAGTGGGGTTTTACCAAGGAATTATAAAGCTGTGCTAACACTTCACCTGATCTTGATTCTATCTGTTAATTCAGCCCAGGACTTTAAGCATATCTCATCCAGCTTCTACATCTCCGAATGGAGTGAGAAACGTCCTTGCTTGTAAAATTATGCATCAGAGCTGTGCAAATGTCTCCCACGAAGTCTTGCACAATGGATTGGAAACAAGCCTTCAAACGAAGAATCCCTTCCTTCCTTCCTTCCTTTCTTCACAGTGAGGCCAGAGGGCTGTGTGCACACATTCAGAGGAGCAGCTTACAAAGGCTGGGGGTTGGGGTGGGGTGGGGTGAGAAGTAACTGCTTTAATAATTTAGGGAAAGGTATTTAGCACACGCTGCTACCCATTGCAGAATAGTTCTTTGGAAGGACTGACGCAGATCTGTTAGCAACACGGGTCATTGGATTTTCCTTTTATTTTGGCTAATTCTGCCCCACCTCACCCCCATACATACACACCTTCTAGTGGGGTAGATTAAATGTGGCTTGGAGTTGATCTTCCACATCTGACATGTGAGGAGAAAAGGGTGACTGCAAATGATAGTAATAAGCCAAGGCTTGCCAAAGCACAACTAATGGTGAGAAATTTAAAGAGGATTATTGCTAGGTTTTAAACCCCTTTCAACTAGAATCTTGGTTTTTTGGGCACACTTGCAACCATTTCGATGTTGGCCACAACTGCACCACCTGTTCTCACCCATAGAGCCTAGAATCAGGGGACTCTGGAGATTATCTAGTCCAGCCTCCTGGTTCAAGGCAGGAGACCTTATACCATCCTGGACCAAAGCTGTCCAGTCTATCCATCAATCAACTAACCATCAATACATCCAGTTTCGGTCACCACATTACAAGATGTTTGAGTCTTTGGAAAAAGTGCAGAGAAGAGCAGTTAGGATGATTAAAGACATGGAGACTAAAACGTATGAACAGTTGCAGGATTTGGGTTTGGCTAGTCTAGAGGAAAAATAAAGGACTAGGGATAACATGATAGCCGTGTTCCAGTATTTGAAGGCTGCCACGAAGAAGAGGAGGTCAACTTACTTGACAAAGCACTAGAAAGCAAGACAAGAAACAATGGATGGAATCTAATCGAGGAGAGAAGCAACTAAGGAGGAACTTCCTAACTGCGAGGACAATCAATTAGTGGAACAGCTTGCCTTCAGAAGCTGTGAGTGCTTCATCACTGCAGGTTTTTAAGAAGGGATTTAGCAACCACTTGTCTGAAATGGTATAGAGCCGTGATGGCGAACCTATGGCACGCATGACAGAGATGGCACACAGCACCCTTTCTGTGGGCATGCGAGCCATTGCCCCAATTCAGCTCTGCCACGCATATGCACGCACCTCCTGCCGGCCAGCTGGTCTTTGGGTCTCTGCCGTGTATGCATGGAGAGGAGTACATGTGGGGGTGGGGCGCATGCACAGGGGCCATACGCACATTGCATTTTGGGGGTTCGGGCGTGCACCTGGTCCAGAAAAGGTTAGCCGTCACTGGTATAGGGTCTCCTGCTTGAGGAGGGGATTAGCTAGAGCAGGGGTGTCAAACTTGCGGCCCGCAGACCGGATGTGCTGGATATGCTCACTTCCAGTTTAGTGAAGAGGGGGAAAATCACGATATGTCACGTGATCACGTGACAACACGAGTTTGATACCCCTGGGCTAGATCACCAAAGTCCCTTCCAGTTCTAATCTATTCTAAAAATACAAGCCAGGTTCTGCTAAGACTTGTAATTAGGGTGGATGGTAGGGAAACATTCCAAGCTGGATCTTGCTAATTTAACTGTCAGTTGGCCTCCAGACCATCTTAGCGACTCTGGACAAGGAGCATTCAACGTTAGGACTCTTTCATTCGTTCTTTGGACTTCCCTTGAGGGCTAGGACAAAGATAGACATGATTAGAAACTGGCCTCAATGTGAACAAGTGACTTTCACTAAGGCTTTCACAACTCCTCTTTCCATTAAGGCCTTGGATAGTTTAATATAGACAAGTGAAAATGTCAAAATGGTAATGTCCTTTGGTCGAGTCAGATCTAGTCAGATCTTTGGATCTTGAGACATTTTAACTTATTTATGGGACCAAATCACAAATAAGATAAAGGGGATGTTGTCGGTACACAATCTGATCAAGTCTGTAAGACTGACTCAGTTTTCTTACCCTGAACTAGCTGATCACAGCCTGGAGTTAACAAAACCTGCCGTTACTCCTTTTTGATTCACCATTCTGCCAATCCAGAACATCCGACTTGATAAAATCGTGATTAATATGTGGGTAGGCTAAACATGCAAACATATCCAGCTCATAGAACTAAGGCCAGAGAGAGGGGTGCTTCTAATTGTTCCTAAAATGAATTAAGCTACACTGCAGTAACAGCTGTCATTCCAATCTATCCCCAGAAGGCTGTTGAGAGAAAAGGATGCTTTGTCTATCATCCTTGGATCTTTTCAAGACACACATTTAATCCAAAACAAGAGCTTGTATCTCACTGGTTCTCTTGCCCTCTTTTGAATTTTCCTTGAGAAGTGCCTAATTTTGGTGCAAATATAATATGGAGAATCTTTTCATCTCATGTTGTGACTCTTACTGCAAATGAACAACTGTTACAGAAATCTAACAGAGGCACCCCTTAAAGAATTGGGGTACTGATTCACACCTAAGGCTTTCCTTCCATTTTAATTTAACTGATTAAAGGTACCCCTTGTACCATCACCCCCGAAACCGGAACCCTCAAGGCAGCATTGCTAACAATAACAGAAACGAAAAAAACAAAATAAAACCTTTGAAAAAACCAAAAGAAGAGTTTATAAAAAAATATTTCCAGAAAATATAAAATAGAAACCCATCGAAAATTAAAAAAAGAAAATAATAATTAACATTCCCCCCAAAACATATTTTTTTTTTATTCACATTTCTTTTGCAAGGAGATAGAACTGAATATATGTTTGAATGTGCATGATATGTGTGTAAAAAAAAAAGAGGGGTGGGGGTAGGGAATAATGAAAAACAGGTTTTTAAGATCAAAACACTTTCGGTTTTTTGATATTTTTTTTTTGTTTATATAGCAAACAGTTATTATACAATAATAGAACCCCTGAAATTCAGATTGGAACCTGGTCTCACGTCCCCCTCCCTCCCCACTTGTAGAGTCCCAAGGGGCCGGGATGGAGATATGTAGGTGATCAAACATCACGGAGACGCATCGCTCCAAAAATTGGATTTTTACATTTTTATTTCACCCCCCTTGCTTCCTTTCCCATCCCCAGCAGTCTTTGTCTCAATTTCTAGGTGAGGAGCAATAAGTCTATGGAAGATTAAAAGTTGTAGCTGGAGGATAAAGAATTGATCGGTGGGAGATGATGGTGGTGGTGGAAATAGAGCTTTGGTCCACTGAGTTGAGGGGGATGCGTGGATGTGTTTGTGCGTGGGTTTCTGTGGGTCGGGGGGGGGGGGAGAGACCTATGGAATAGCTCAGCCTTACCCAACTCGATCTTCTCTAAGGGATGGTGGACCACAACATCTACCACTTGCAGCCGACAAATAGGCTGGTTGGACACACCGGGACGTAGACTCCAACATATCTGAGGTTCAAGGTTGATGGGAGTCTTGGAATACTTTCTGAAGCTACATCTGGGGTGGGGGGTAGGGGAGACACCGGACATGTTTCTCCATGTTCCTTCTCCATTGGGATTGAGAGACAGGCCTGCACCGATGCAAACGCCTGTCTTTGGAGTGATAATGGGTGAGGAAAACTGAGGTGAGGGTTAGGGCGATGGAAGGGAGAGCAATCACTTGTGTCCATCTCTACCCAGCACTGAGCCATGGAGGCCTCTCCACGCTGATTCAGTGGGCTTCCCGCCCAACATGTGCAGTCCCTAAAGCAGCAATCTAGAGCAGGAGTGGACAATGACGGTCCCTTTACTACCCTGGACTTCAACTCCCAGAATTCCTCAGTCAACATGGCTGGCTCAGGAATTCTGGGAATTGAAGTTCATGGGTCGTAAAAGGGCCGTTAACTGCCCACCCTTGCCCTACAAGAGTAATGCAACCCTGGGATGGCATTCCCACATTTTCCCCTCTCACTCTTCACCGTTTCTTTTTAAAACCTGAGGTATTTTTCTTTTCTTTTTTTTTCAAGAGTTAAAACATCCATTAAAAAAAAAACAATGGTTAAAAAAAATAAACAAACCCCAAAAGATATGCTTGGAAAGAGCACTTCCCTTGGCTGCTGCCACTCTCTTCTGGGAAGGAGAAGCGGATGACGGGAGGGTCACCATAGAAGCCCCGCCCCCCTCCTGCCCCAAATATCTGGAGTTAGATGGCTCTTCCCTCTTAGTGTATACATCTCCTTTTACATGAAGAGTGGAGACCCCAAACCAACGAGGATGCTGGTTGTGTGGAATGAAACCCAGTTTCCTTGTTTGCACCATGGAGTGTGGGAATGGGACGCGGGCAGGACCACTTAATTGAGGACAGGCCATACAGTACATATTTATGCTGTGCCGTAAGATCTGGAAAAGACCCACCGACACCCTCCCTCAAATATACAATATTTCCACCCAAACGTAGCCCCAAAGCCTCCACTCCTCAAAATTGTTTAATACTTGCTCTGTAAGAGTTGTGAGTAAAGGAGAAAATACTCCTAGGCAGAAGGAAAACAAAACAAAACAAAAAACAAACAAAAAACAAAGAAATCCTCCAGAAATGGAGTTGGAGGAGAAAAAAAAATTAAGATACCTTGGCCCTCTTTGGTTAATGGAGTGAGAGGGAAGGACTTTTGTTGAATCAGACAAATGAAAATAAAAAATTAAAAAAATTAAAACAATTTTCTTAAAAACAATTAAAAAAAAAAGCACCCAACAGAACCGTAAAAATAATAATAAAAAAAAAAAAACACAACCCAACACCAAAAACCTCGCCTCCGATTCCACAAGCTATCGCTGCGTTTTTTTTTTCAAGTAATGCTTTAGTAATAAATGAATGTTCAAGTATATATTAAAAGAAAAAAAAAAGAGAGAAGATACGTGACCAAATTGTAAATCAGTCTTGGGCCATCCTCCCCTCCACAACGCGCACAGAAAAGCTGTGACTGTCTGATGCCATCTGAAAAATCCAGATGAAGCACAGGGTGAGAAGGATGGCGGGAAGGGTGAGGGAGGAAAGAGAGAGAGAGAGAGAGAGAGAGAGAAAGAGAGGAAAAGGGAGGAAGAGAAGAGGAAGGGAGAAAAGGAGGGCTTTTTGGAAAAAAAAAACCCCAAAGCAAACCCCATTCTAGCCAAGAGAGGAGAGTTTCTGGACTGGATGAATGATTTCTTTTGCTGCACTTCCCCAATCCAGTCCAGACCGTTTCTAGCAAGACAAAAGGATGGCAGTAAAACAAAACAAAACAAAACGGGATGGTGGGAAAGACAGAGACGGGAGAGAAGAAATGAAAGAGTGAAAGCGAAATGGACAGAATTGGGCACCTTTTGGAGAGAATGAGTCCCCACCTGACCCCAAAAAGACGAACGTGGCCAAAGGGACGGAGAGAGCAGCAATGAGCAACGTGCTCCCCGCCTCCAAGCAGAAGGAGCAAAAAGGACCAAGAGCAGGCTCTGCGTCGGTCCACGACATTCGATTTGCACCACTTTTCTTTTCTACAGTATTTCTCTCCCCACAACCTTTAAAAGAAAATAGAGAGGGGGAGGATCCCACATGCGTACATACCCAAGCACACACACATGCACACCCAAACATCTGGACGGGGGAGGTTCAAGTTTGAGATTCGGAGGCCGCGGAGAGTGGCCGGAATTAAGAGAAGGGCCGGCCAACTCCTGCTCAACAATAGTTGGCACTGTGGGTAAGGAATGCAGGCAGACCTCCTGCCCTGCTCCCAAAGTGGTTATTAAAGCATATGGGTCCAAAAGAAGAAAAACCAAGGAAGGGGAAGCTCGAGGGACTTTTCTGTCCAGAGTCTAAAAGGAAGATTTCGGAGAGAGGAGAAACAGGAAAGAAGGAAGGACGCTTCTTGGAAGAAGTGCTGGGAAGCCTTGTGGAAAAGGGCTTCCACAGAAGGTGGAACAACAGACTTGAAAAGACCTGCAGGATCCATCCATCCATCCAGCCTGCCAAGGTGGGATGAAAACAGCCTGGGAGGGAATTTCCTCCGGGAACAGCCCGGGGACCTGAAACAATACTGTAGACTTGTGTTTTTCAACCTCGGGAAACTTTTAAGATGTGCGGACTTCAATTCCCAGAATTCATGCTGGCTGGGGAATTCTGGGAGTTGAAGTCCGCACATCTTAATAGTTGAGAAACACTGTGCTGAGAAGATGTTGCGTTGCCCGAAGGCTGAGGGGGCTTGGAGGGAGAGGGAAGTGCTGATTTTTAAGGACTTTCCTCCAAGAAGGATCCCAACACAGGCCCCTGAGACAGGAAGTTTAGGGCCTCCCTTTCACACATGCTAGTTTACTCCTTTCTTTTCGACAAAGCATTCTGCCTTGTCCCTCTGCTCTGTGAGCAAAACTCTTATTTCCCCACCTGCAATCCATACTGGTCATAAGCAGCAAAGGCACACACTGACGTGTGTGTGTGTGTTTGTGTGTGTGTGTGTGTGTGTGATGAAACTTAACTTGGCAAAGGAGGAGAGGCCTAAAGCTTGGCGAGGGACTCCGTCCACATGTGTGGCTTGCGAGCGCATGCATATGTAGGCTTAATGCGTAAACAAGACAGCAGCAGGTACACTCTGCGTACAGAACGCAGCACGTGTGTTTCGCGGTGTGGGCATCCAGCGAGGCACCGGGGAGGGGTGCGTGTCAACATTTGGCAGGGCTGCATCCCCAGGAGGGCTCAGCTGCATACTGGGATCGGCCGGGAGAGAGAGCAAGGAGAAGAGAATCTAAAGGGAAGGATACCTATCAAGATGTTTTCTGCCTCCGATTGACGGGCGAGGAGAGAATTAGGGGTACAAAGGGCACCGATGCAGGAAGCAGATCAAATAGATGTGCCAGCTCCAGAAACCATCCAGTGCTGTGGGAAAGAGACAGCGGTAGAGGCAGGAGGGAGCCCCAGCAGGTACACAGGGGGAAAAGACAGGGCAAAGGAATCCGGAAATCAGCTGCCTGGTTCTTGCTCGGCCCCCTTGGAAAACCACACTGCAGATGCCCAACTGGGGAAGAGAGGAAAAGGAACTGGGTGGGCAGGCTGACAAGCACACACTCACACGCACGCACCCTTTAAAAATCATCAAGGCAGCATGTGGGAGAGGGGAGGGGGGAGGACTGATGAGGTTGGAGTGCACATTTGCATTGGGCGAGGAATGGGCCTGGAAAAACGTAATCTTTCTGACCCCGTCAAAGAAGCTGCCTTCCTCCCGAGCCAGCATTTCAAGGCTGAACGCCAACTCCCGCCCTCCCCTGCCACCCCGAGATAGCGGGGTATACCAATGGTGGCACGGAAGGATATTTGGAGGCGGGGGAGGGGGAGGGAGGGGGAGGACGCAGTGCATGGTGGGAGGAATACGCATATCCCCAGCATTGTAAAGCGACAAGGCTACCCCGGACCCCCACTTACTCCGCGGCTGTCCAGGAACAAGTGGATGGAGCAAAAGGCCACCCGGCCCTCAGCGGGCCGGGCCTGGGGAAGGGGGCACGACTCACTCCCTCCCCCCCCCCCCCCCCACCCCCTTTACTGCACAAGTAAGGGGGTGGAGATGCCACTCCGGTTCAGTGCATGGCTTTAAGTAAAAAGGTTCTCTCAGAGTCCGTGTCCGACGGTTGGATTGGTGAAGTTGAGTCTTTCTGCGCCTCCACCCCAAGGCGAGTATTAGCTGTCCTTCAGCAGCAATTTCTCCTCGGGGCAACGAAAAGGAGGTGAGGATGCGCCAGGGGCGGGGGGCACGGTGCCGCTGTTGGAGACCGAGTCCTCGGCAAATCGGGCACAGGCCTCCGTTGTGATGTGGTGGCAGGAACGCAGGTCGATACGGGAGAGGCGTGGACAGCGGCGGAAAAGGGGCAGACACTGATCCGTCAGCCGGTTACATCCTGTCAGGGCAGGAAGAAGGAATAGCAATAAGACTTAACGGTATATACCGTCCTGCAATACTTTAGAGCAGCACGGGTCTCCAACCCCCGGTCTGTGGACCCGCACGGGTCTGCGGCATGCCAGAAACAGGTCCGCGCAAATAAGTGAAGCCCCATCTGTGGGATGCAGGCAGCATGTAAAACCATACACCCCATGGAATAACCTTTCTCCATGGAACTGGTCCCTGGTGCCGAAAAGGTTTGGGGCCACTGCTTTAGAGCGTTCTCTAAGCAGTTTACGTAGTCAGTATATTCAGCAATGGGTTTCAGATTGTGTTACTACTACTAGCTTGCCCCGTGCGCACACATTTGCTTCCACGCATGCGCCGGGCCTAAAAAACATGCCTAAATAGGATGGCATAGAGCCGGGGTGGGCGCACCCATGATTTCTGCTACCAGTTCGGGTGAACTGGTCCGAACTGGCTGAATACCACCTCTGAGTATATTGCTGCTAACAATTGGGTCCTCATTTTACCGACTTTGGAAGGATGGAAGGCTGAGTCAACGCTGAGCTCTATCAGAATCAAACTCCAGGCTGTGGGCAGAGTTTGCCTGTAATACTGCATTCTAACCTCTGTGCCACCAAGGGTCCTCCAGAACAGGAGGCTATGAAATAACATTGGTTTGAGACCATGTTCTGAGATCACAAAATAGCACTGGTTTATTCGGATCCTGATGTGGGGAGATGGGGCCTGGCTAAGGAAATTGGGCAGGAATTGGGTCTGCTTTTATAGGGTGAAAGACAACTCATCCCAACAAATTAGCAACAGGCACATTCTTAGGAACATAGGCAATGAGTGGCACGGTGGGACAATGTCACGGCCACCACAGGTAATCCTCAATCTATGACCATAGTTGTGCCTGGAATCACGGTTGTAAGTCATGATGGTTGTTAAGCAGATTCGTTTAATAACCATGAGGTTTGCTTAACGACTTCCATAAAAATTGCTGTAAAATTGGATCTGGCTTGACTTACAACTGCAGCAATTTACAGCAGAAGCTCCAGTTCCAATTGTGATCTTAAATCGAGGACTACCAATATCATCCAAAGACCCTATCTGGTCATGAGACCTGGACAAGGGGCGACAGGAAAAAAAACAGGGTTGCAAGCATGTCATGGAAGAAAAAAAAAAATAAACAACTCACCGGTGAGGTTGAGTTCAGCGAGGGTCTCTCGGAGTGGAGAATTAGCAGCGGTCAGCAGGTTAACAGACTGGTCACCTACATGGTTGCAGTGGCTCAGGTCCAGTTTGGCAAGCTGAGGGGTGTGCCGGATTACCAAGCGCAGAGATGCGTCTGTGATGTCCAGTCCGGAGAGCCGTAGTTCAGAGACATTCTGGAGCCGGCCCCGGCTGTCTGTCTGGCCTAGCAGGGTGAGAATAGAGAGGGGAATGATCCTCATGGGAAAAACTGGGACCTTTGCCCTGAACGGCAGGTGCATGTCTTGGAAAGTTTATTTTAACAGGCTTGGGCAAAACGGCAAACATTTGTTTCACTGGAGTGATTAGGACAGGGATCGGCAACCTTAAACACTCAAAGAGCCGCAAAGGTCCTAACCGGAAGCCCCGGTTCAATTTTGGAGCCAACCGGAAGTCCGATTCCCCCATCATCGTCTCCTCCTAGCATGGCGTCCTTTTTCCTCTGCCTGTCCTATCCGAAAGCCCTATCAATTGTGGAGCCAACCAGCAACAGGGAGCCGCGGCAGAGGGATGAAAGAGCTACCTGCGGCTCAAGATCCGCGGGTTGCTGATCCCTGGACTAGGACCACAGAGTCCATCAGATTTTCTTTCCTAAAATGAAGAGGCCACTTGGCTCTCCCCAAACTAGATGTGTTAGATGCCCTCAAACTGCTTCTTGGCAGAATGAATTTGGGATGTTCCTCAGTATCCATGAAGATTTTTGCCGCGCTCTGGCAGGACTCCAGGCAAAAGGATCTCACGTGCAATGCTGCCTTTGCTGAAGCTTCCCAGCCTGAAAGCACTCAACCGGCAATGCAGGGAAGGATGGATGTCGCAGAGGACTTCACTAGATGATCCCAATCATTCCTTTTGATTTTACAATACCTGTAGGAGATGAGCAGGCTGAGCCCGAGGGAGGGGTCAAACGTGTCATTAGTCATGAGTCCCTTTGCACCAGTGGTGAAATGTAAAATTTGTTACTACCGGTTCTGTGGGTGTGGCTTGGTGGGGGGGGGGTGTAATATGACTGAATGGGCGTGGCTAACTTTTTTTTAAAAAAACTTTTAAAGCTTTTTTTCTACAACCTCTTCGGCTGAACTGGGAGCATTTCACCCCTGCTTTGCACCCACAAGATATCTAAATTCAGATCGTCACGAATTCCTTATTTACCAGCAAATTGCTTTAGCTGTTAATAGTTCAGATTCTTGTAGAGAGCTTAAACTTACAATAACTCCTTATACCCATTTGAACTGTCTGGATCTCCTGACTTCTCTGGTGCTTGACAGTTTCCCAACAACTTAATACAAAGACCCACATAACACTCTGAATCATAAACTGCCCCTATTATGGGCTGTGTTGTGAGATAGGAGAGGTTAAAACGGGAACGGCTAGTTTGAAACTCAGTGCACTGTTTTTGAGTACAGCCAATGTTGGTCAACTCGGAGCAGGTGCTGACAATTTTTCTAGAGGCTGTCATTCAGCCTGCCTCCACAACCGCTTTTAAAGATTGGTAAAGCCTTGAGAGATTTCATGCAGCAATGTCAACATCCTACAAGATTTCAGTCGTTCTCACATCTAGGTATTTTACGAAACTTCTTTACTGTGGGGAATGGAAAGGGGGGTGCCGGAGGGTACCTATGGATTGCCTGGCAGATTTTTCCACTCCCTTGGGATGGGAAGAAAAGGTGGTAAAATAGCTGCCCAGATATCCCTGCCCTCCCTCTGTCCTAGAAATCATTCCCTCCAGTACAGGTAGCTTTACCAGGCTTGGCATCTGTGGCAGGCAAGAGCAGCTCACGGAGATGAGAATCCTTGACATCCTCAATCCAACGCAAATCTAGGAGCTGTAGGGAGGGGAAGTTGGCGGTGCCGAGGGCCGACACGGAGCACCAAGAGCAGCCTGTTAGGATGAGCTCCTTAAGGCCTGTTGGGAGAAGAGAACGTTAAGTGGGGGAAAAAAGAACCTTACAAACAAGCTATTTCTCTCTGCTTCTAACCCCCGCCCCCACGGCTTCTTCCCCTATATTCCCACCATAAACGAGGTGGCGCAGTGGTTAGAGTGCAGTACTGCAGCTACTTCAGCTGACTGCTAGCTCAGCAGATCAGCGGATCAAATCTCACTGGCTCAAGGTTGACTCAGCCTTCCATCCTTCCGAGGTGGGTAAAATGAGGACCCAGATTGTTGGGGGCAATATGCTATTTAGTATACCGTCTTTGGTGTAAGCCGCCCAGAGTCCTCGGAGGGTGGGCGGCATAGAAATATGACTAATAAAATAAAATAAATAAATAAACTCACCTTTCTACCCCAAAGTTTTGATTCCTGCCTCCCAGATCACATCCTGTCGTATACAACAGAGTTCCCCAACATTTCTTTGGCGGGGGCGGGGGGGGGGGGGGGGGGAAGCGGGGATAGTTCAGACAAATGGCCGGCAAGCGCGAGCGTGCGCAGCTCCATTTACACGAGCAGCGTGCAGACGTGCCTGCCACTCACACAAATGGAGCACACACACGCATATGGCTCGGCCGTTTCCGTGGCCCAGTTGTAAATCAGTCACAGCCCACCAGTGCGCCCCGCAGGTTGAGGATCCCTGCTATACGAAGTTTTCTGAAATGCTCTTCTCACTTTTGTGGGCTAATCCTTTATCTTTATCCCACAAATCAAGATGGCTGTCTGTCCTGCTTTTGCTGTTGTCCTCAAATTCCACCCCTTCCTACAACTGAGCTGCGCGACCGACGTTAAGGCTAAGTTCTCAGCCACATGCCACCTCCCTGCCTCCACTTGAGAGGACTGTTAGGATTCTATATGACGTATATAATGTTAGAACCAGTTGTCCAGGCAATATATGTATACTGTAACTTTAAGCTGTAAATGTTACGTTCTTGCTGAGTCATGCTGTAATGGGATAATGACTAGTTGGGAGTATATTTAAACAAAGTATTGTAACCTGCTATGAACTGCTAGTGTGACGGAACTGCTATGTACTGCTATTGTGAAGAAGCTGCTATTGTGAAGAAGTTGCTATCTGTTGATGGATCTGCTACCATCGTGGTTTGCTAACCAGAGTGAGTTGTTTGGACTGATTTACTGGACTGATTTATTGGTGACGACTTGGGATTTGTTTATGACTACGCGACTGCTTTTTCCTACGATAAAGTAAACTTTTGCTAAACCAGTTTTCTTATTCATTGCTCTCAACGTTTCCTTGTGCAGTTACTCTGCTGGTTTGTAAAACAACATCAATATCCTTAACAAGGACGCAAGTGGAAAAGAAAAAAAAAATTGCAGGATTTAGAGCTATTAAACCTTATCAAACCTTCCCTGTCCACACAGGTAGCTTAAGATTGTTGATTGTGGTTTTGGCAAAGCAGCAGTGTTTTCAACCAATCAAACAGATTTAGAGCTGGAAGGGACCTTCGAGGTCTTCTAGTCCAAACCACTGCATAAACATAGGTCTCCCCACCCTATGCTATTTCATACAGGTGACTGTCCGGTCCTTATGTCATCCGTCTAGTAAATTCGCAGGATTCCTTTTTTTTCCGCCATGTATATGTATACACTCAGACTAGACTGTGGTATTTCTCTGGGTCATATATGTGTGAGTATGTGGGTTTATGCATAATGGTTATCTTTTGAGAGCTGAATGCAACGAAATTTCATTCTGATGTATGTTGATTAGTTTACATTTAAAGTGACAACAATGTTTTACTCTATTCCAGTGATGGCTAACCTTTTTGCTGTTGCGTTCCAAAAGCAGGGGGAGCGGGAGGGGGGGAGTCGTGCGCGCATGTCCCCACACCCCTAATTCAATGTGGCCAGCTTTCCTGTGCATGCTTGCGCAACCGCCCTGCGCTCACCCGGCTTTTAGCACACAATGGCACGGTGGGCACGGTAGGCCCATTTTTTGCCCTCCCAGGCTCTAGAGCAGTGATGGCTAACCTTTTTGCCGTCGCGTGCCAAAAGTAGGGGGAGCATGGGGGGTTGCAAGTGTGGGTGCCCACATCCATAATTCAATGCGCCCTGCCCTCCTGCGCATGCACACATGACCCCCCGCACTTCCCCATGCTTTTGGCACGTGATGGCACTGTGGGCCCAGTAGGTCCGTTTTTCCACCTCCCCAAGCTCCAGAGACTTTCTAGGAGCCTAGGGAGAGCAAAAACAGCCTTCCCCATCCCCCTGGAGGCTGGAAATAGCCAGTTTTCCGACTTCCGGTGGGACCAGTAGGCCTGAAAATCAGTTGGCCGGAGCGTGTATGCGTGCTGGAGCTGAGCTAGGGCAGCACTTGCGTGCCCCTCAATATGGCTCCGCGTGCCACCTGTGGCATCCGTGCCATAGGTTCGCCATCACGGCTCTAGAGCCTTCCTAGGAGCCTGGGGAGGGTGAAAATGGCCTTCCCCACCCCCCCCGGAGGCCAGAAACAACCTGTTTCCCGACTTCCAGGGGGCCCAGAAGGCTCGAAAATCAGCTGGCCTGCGTGCACATGAGCACTGGAGATGAGCTAGGGCAATGCTTGCATGCCCACCAATATGGCTTTGCGTGCCACCTGTGGCACGCGTGCCATAGGTTCGCCATCATGGCTCTATTCTATTCCATGTCATTCCATTTTTTCTTAAAAACCTCCAGCGATGGGGCACCCACAGCGTCTGAAGGCCAGCTGTTCCACTGTTTGATTGTCCTCACTGGTAGGAAGCTTCTCCTTAATTCCAGGTTGCTCCTCTCCTTGATTAGCTTCCATCCCCACTACCACCACCACTAGCTGTCATCTGAATTAGGGCATCCAGGGTCATCACTGCAGTGGAAATTAGCCTGGCGCAGGTTCTTTGCTTCTTGAATTTGTTTCAAATTTAAGAATTTCCTGTGCCCAGAAATTCTGGCTATCTGTCCCTTAAAGCCTAGAGAACGTTCGATTACCTTTTCGTACATCCAGATTAACGCAAAGTGCAGGGTCTTCAGATCGTGAATGCCTCCCCCAATCCTAAAGGGTTAAGCCAACTTAAAGAGAGGGGGCCTTGGTTCAAACAAAGCTACCGTATTCACTTTTCCTTAAATAAATATGGGGAGTTGAATTCCCTGGGATAACCTTTGGAATTTGCATTTTTTGATTCAAGCACATCCTTGTTCCAAATGGAATTCAAGTCTGGTGAGATTTGGCTTCCCTCTAGCTAGTCCTCGACTTACGACCGCAACAGAGCCCAAAATTTGTTGCCAATTCATTGTTAAATGAATTCTGGGCCCGTGTTACAACCTTCCTTGCCACGGTTGCTAAGCGAATCACTGCAGCTGTTAAGTTGGTCACACGTTTGTTCAGGTGAATCTGGCTCCCCCACTGAGACTTTGCTTGTCAGACGGTCGCAAAAGGGGAATGACAGAACCCTTGGACACTGCCACCGTCGTAATTACGGGACAACTGCCAAGCATCCGAATTTTGACCACGTGACCACGGGGATGCTAACAATGGTTGTTAAGTGAGAAAACCCCTTCATAAGTCACTTTTTTCCGGTGCTTTTGGCCTGTCTTTTTTTTTTTTTTTTTTTTTAAATCTCTGGATGGCATCTGGGAGTTTTGCAGAATTGTCAAACCTTTGAAGAACTGAATTTGGAAATAAAATATAAGTGCTCGAAAGAAGGAAGTGTTGGCTTACCACTTCATCTCTCTCCCCCCCTTTAAGCCTCCCCCTCTCCCCCCCCCTCCCCAATTCCTTCCCCCAAATACCTTGCAACCTGTTCAGGAGCCACATTAGCTGCTTCTTGGAGATGTTGGTCCAGCTCAGATCAAGACTGGCTGGCTGTCTTCGGATGATTCCGCTCAGCATGGAGGGAGTGATAGATTTCCGATGGCTCAAGTCGATGTACGTCCAAAGCCGCTTGTCACAGCACCTGGGAAGAGGGAAGGACGGCCAAAAGGAGACAATGATTCACTGAGCTCCAGAATCGTAAGAGTTGGACAGAATTACAGGTAGTCCTTGACTTACGACCGCAACAGAGTCCAAAACAGAGCCCAAGCTCTCTTATTGTTAAGAGATATATTTGCTAAGTGACTCCCCACACCACCCCCGTTTTACGACCTTTCTTGCCACAGTTGTTAAGTGACTCACAGCAGCTGGTAAGTTAGCACCCTGGTTGTTAAGTAAATCTGGCTTGCCAGAAGGTCGTCAAAATTGATCACGTGACCTTTGGGACACAGTCACGGTCATACATAGAAGTCTTCTGCCAAGCACCTGAATTTTGATCACACGATCACGGGGATGCTGCAAAGGCCGTAACTGTGAAAAACGGTCGCAAGTCCCCTTTTTTCCAGTGCCGTTGTTAACTTTGAATGGTCACTAAACAAACTGTTTTAAGTCAAGGACTACCTGTATTTCTGATTCTTCAGCAGCGGAATCCAGATGAAAGCACCCCAGAGAGATGATTGTTCAGTTTCCATTTGAATGCATGCACTGAAGGTCTCCCATCACTTCTGCAGTTTGCTGCTTCCATTGCTTGAACTGCTACATACATACATACATATATATACACATATATACCGTTTCTCCCAAAATAAGACATCCCCTGATAGTAAGCCCAAATGGGCTTTTGAGCGCATGGCAATAAGGCCAAGCGCTAATTTCAGAGTTCAAAAAAATGTAAGACAGGGTCTTATTTTTGGGGAAACACGGTGTGTATATGTATGTGCGTGTATGTGTTTGTTATGTATACATATATGTGCGTGTGTGTGTGTGTGTGTGTCCGTACACTTTTTACCTACTTTTAATATGGTTAGCTTCCCATGCATTTGAAATGGTCGAACCAATCTAATAAAATGTACAAAATAAATACATTACTCATAATTTTTTTTTTAAAAAAATAAATACCGGTAACTTTTGTCTTGGCCCCACCTATTACTGGGGTGTGTGGCCTCTGACATGCCATTCAAAATGCAAACAGAGCCACCTCGGTAAAAGTTACGTATCCCTCGATTAAAGCTTTGATTCATTAATCAGCATACTTATATTCTGAGGGAGCATGAAGTTGTTCAGAGGCAGGGACACGCAAGATTGCCTTTTATCTATTGTGTACGATGCTGTTGTGGCAGGGGTGAAATGCTCCCGGTTCGGACAGGGTCGGGCGATATGGTAGCAATTGTGTCAAGATGATTTGGAGAACCAGTAGCGATGGCGGTGCGAGGCTCCACCCACCTGCCCAGGTGTCGTTCCTTCCTGCTTTTAAAAGGTTAAAAAAAAAAAAAGAGGCTCTGACGATCACAACTGTGCCGCGTGATCGTTAGAGCCTTTTTCTAACCTTTTAAAAGCATTTTTTACAACCTATTTGGCCGAATAGATTGTAAAAAAATGCTTTAAAAAAGCTAAAAAAAAAAAATATCGACCACGCGGCACAGTTGTGAAAGTCAGACCCTCCCGCTCCCAAGCCAGGTCCACTGAACCAGTAGTAACAAATTTTACATTTTTCACCACTGTGTTGAGGTCAAGCTGGAAGCAGAAGCATTTATATTTTATGACCTATGATTATAGAAATAAGTCTTCAACTCTGACATGGGGAGTTTTTCAGTATGGAGAGAACTCATTCCGAACAAAGACGGCTGCCCTGAATAAGTGGTGATTTCTTGGTATTTAGGGAGGAGAATGCCGAGGGTCACATGTGACATGATGCACAAAACAGCCGAGGGACTAACCTGCCGAGATGTGCAGTGCAGGACTCCCTGGTGCATGCATATAAATTGTACCTCTGTAACCTCCATGTTAATTGCCACGACAAGTTTTTTAATGTTGCAGGATTTGGGTCGATCACCGGGACCAGAAGTTTAGTCTTCTGACCTTTTGGACTTGTGCTGGAGCCCCATCTTTGGGGAACTTCTCTCTCACCTTTCTGTTCACCTGAGGATGAGTCCCAGCACGAGTCTGAAACCTCAGAAGATTAAACCTCTGGTCCCGGTAACTGACTCCGAACATTATCCTGGGACGCGTGTTTTTTTGCCTTCATTTGTGAGTTTTTAATCCCATTAACAGTTGGCCTCTTCGTGGATTCCTGGGTATATGAGCTGTGGTGGCGCAGTGGTTAGAATGCAGTACTGCAAGCTACTTTTGTTGAGTTGCTGGCTGCAGTTCGGCAGTTCGAGTCTCACCGGCTCGAGGTTGACTCAGCCTTCCATCCTTCCGAGGCGAGTAAAATGATGCCCGAGATTGTTGGGGGCAAATATCCTGACTCTGTAAACCGCTTAAAGAGGTCTGTAAAAACACTGTGAAGCGATATATGAGTCTAAGTGATATGGCTATTGCTAACTCTGCCCACTGCCAGGAATTTGATCCTGACCAGCTCAAGACTGACTCAGCCTTCCATCCCTCCGAGGTCGGTAAAATGAGAAACCGGATTGTTAGAGGCAATAGGCTGACTCTGCAAACCGCTTAGAGAGGGCTGTAAAGCACTGTGAAGCGGTATATAAGTCTAAGTGCTATTGCTATACACACTTGCCATTATTTTTCTCCTTCCCCTCCTCATTCGTTCACAGAATGTGCTTGTTGAACCTGAGGCTCCTATCCCGCTGGAAGAAAGGCCGGCCAAATAGCGGATCAAGACAGCCCTGAGGTCTGATGTTCATTGCAAAGAAAAGGGCCAAATTTGATCCCACGCCCTTTTCTCCCCTCTTAGTCGACCACACAGGATCTACTGTGTTATTGTGTCCGCCCCCCTCACCATTACTTCTCTAGCTTGCCAGTTCAATGTCTCTGCCTGCCTGCTAGTCGCTCACTCACCAACGGCTCCATGTCCGGCACACCCTCATGCAAACGCATAGCTCCCGATAGCTGAGGTACTGAAAGACGGCCAACCAAATGTCCCGCTGCACGATATGGTCAGAGCCGCTGTCCAAGGGCAGGGAGTCGGGTTCAGGGCTGTCTGGGGGAGGCCGGATCACGTGCCTCTCCAGCTGCAGCAGGGGCTTGGGAGGGGACGGCACCAAAGGCCAGTTCAGAAACTGAGTCCGGGCTACCATGCGGAGCCCTGTCTGTCCAGCAGGCCGGCCGGCTTTCCGGCCTCCCGCCTGCTGCTTGGCCCGTTCGCTCCCCCTGCTGGACGGGCGATGATTGTTCTCTTTCTCCTGAGAGTTCCCCCGAGCTTTGGGCTGCTTCCCGTTACGTGTCGTCTCCGAGCCGCCGTTGCGCCGCCCACCCTCCTCTTCGTCCTCCTCCTCGTCCTCCTCTTCCTCACTGGCACTGAAGCCCAGGGCAGCCAAGCGCTGCGAACGGGTGGTTGGGGAGTTGGCTCGGCTTGACACCCCTCCGCTAGAACCGTCGGAGCCCCGTGAATCCGTGTCAGAATCAGAGTCCGAACTGGAACTGGAACTGCTGCTGTTCTTCACCCGCTCCAACATCTGGCACATCTGCTTGAAGCGCTCCAACTTCTCCCGCTGATGGGATTTGTCTGTCTGGGCAGAGGGCTCCAAAGGCCCAGGTGGTCCCTTTGGTTTCTGGCAGGAAAGGAAAGAGTGTGGTGAAAAACTTCACAACCTATTCAATACAAGTCCGTCCTTGACTTAAAACTGTCTGTTCAGTGACCGTTCGAAGTTACAAGGCCATTGGAAAAAAGCAACATGACCATTTTTCAGGCTTATGACTGTTGCAGCATCCTACGGATCAAAATTCAGACGCTTGGCCACTGATTCACATTTATGATGGCTACAATCTCCTGGTGTCATGTGATCACTTTTTTCAACCTTCTGACAAGCGAAGTCAATGGGGAAGCCAGATTCACTTATCAACCGTGTTAATAACTGAACAACTGCGGCAAATCACTTAACTGTAGTGAGAAAAAGTCACAAAACTCACTTAGCAATTGGATTTGGCAGCATCACAAATTTTGGGTTCCATTGTGGTCGTAAGTCAAGGACTACTTATAACTGCTCAATTTGGCTTTTTGCAACCTTACGTCCTTGTGGCTGACAGCATCTGTTTTCTCTTCTCAACTAATACAGCTACAGCCATATTGGGAGGAGCGGGAGAGGACATCATCAGGATAGGGAAACAACTTGTAATGTCTTAAATCTTCCTTCTGAATATTTTTGTCCTTAAAGTAGCCAGCAAAGTTAAAACTAGAAATTTGGATTCTTAATAGGAGGTATCTTTAGGGTCCTTACACTCGCTCATGTAAACCACACACCACACACTTCCCAGGAAAACACACAAAAAAGACAATACCTCTGCATTTCAGGTAAGCCTCAGCTACAGTTCTTTGGATTTTTATGCCAGGTATCAACCCACTTTATAAATAAAAATTTTCCAGTATGAGAAAAAAGCAACCTTTAGTCGGTTCTCTAAATATGCTAACTACAGTTCATGGCTAGATAGCCAAAGTTACTAAGAATATGTTATCTGTCGGAGTGCCAAGCAAAAAGCAATTCAGATCTGTAAGGGGGAACATATGATAGAAAAGTAAAATAAAGATAACTTTGAAATAAACAAAACTGCCTGCAATTCCCCAGAGTTCAACTTTTAAAAGCAGTAGACGACTGTTACAGCCAACAGCAGACAGGAACAGCATGAAGACTGAATCATTACAATTAATTAACTAAAACAATTTGCTTTTATGAATTTTACTTGTGATTAGGTTTGCCCAACTGGCTGTGCCAACGCAAAATGAACTGGATCTGACTTAAGAGTAGGGGTCCCCAACCCCTGGGCTGCGGAGCAGCATTGGTCCCAGGCATGCCAGAAACTGGGCGTGCAAATGAGCAAAGTCCCATCTGTGCACATACAGGATGCAGGCAGGGTGCAAAACCATGCTCCCTCCGCTCCTTGGGAAAAAAAACCCCTCTCTTCATGGAACCAGTTCCTCGTGCCCAAAATATTGGGGGTCGCTGGCTTAGAGCACTGTGTGAATACAGCTGACCTCTCTTGCCCCAGATTTGCCAAGGTCTTAAGTAAGGGCGCAGTTTGTCCCAGGGGCATGAGCTGATCCCCTCCCCCTCACTCACTCCCGGCTCACCTCTAAATCACTGGCTGTGATCTGGCTCAGGTGAATAGACGGATGGGAGATGGCCCCCTTCACCTCGAAGTCACCACCGCCCATGCGGCTCCAGGTCTGCATGGAATCCAATTTGTTTCCATCGAGTGGTTGCTCGGCACCCTTAAAAACAAAAATAAACGGCACAAGTGAAATGGGCTATGGGAAGAAAAAAAAAAGGAAAAAAAAAAAGGAAACAAAAAGCAGGTAGAAAAATGAGTGAGAGGCACCAGTCAGGTTCTTACACGCAGCTGCCAAAAAAACGGGCTCCGCGCTCGCCTTTCAACAGTGGCCAGGATGGAGTGTGGGGACCCCTGATGGCCTTCAAGAGTACTGCAAGATCGCTTCCGATCTTGCCAGCGCACAAATAAAAAGGCATCTTTTGATGACTCAGTTCTTGGGAAAAGGGCCAAAGTTTGAAAAGGAAAAAAAAAAAGAAAAGAATTGGCAACAAAATGCCAGCCATTACTTAATACATTGAAAAAGAAAAAAAAGTAAATAGGATGGAAGGGCCTCGTGGGTGCCATGAGGGTAAATATCACTCTGGCAATGATCTGCCTGGAGGAGGACCACACCGTACTGCAGTCTTCCTCAGCTTCCTGGCATACAGGTAGTCCTCAATTTACGACCACAATTGAGCCCAAAATGTATGTTGCCAGGTGAGAAATTTGTTAAGTGAGTTTTATTTATTTATTTATATTTCGTATTTCTATGCCGCCCAACTCTCCGAGGACTCTGGGCGGCTTACAACAAAGACAGTATAAACAATATACAACAAGAGATGTTAAAAACCCATACACGCCGCTCATGGCCGGATCTTGCAAGATCGCAGTGGTGAGATCAATGGCCCCAAGCCTGCCGGAAAAGCTTCCAGGTTTTCACCATTTTCCGGAAGGCGAGTAGAGTGGGAGCGGTCCTGGCCTCAGGAGGTAGCTGATTCCAGAGAGCGGGGGCAGCCACAGAGAAGGCCCTTCCCCGTGGACCCGCCAGGCGACATTGTTTAACTGATGGGACCCGGAGGAGGCCAACTCTACAGTATTGACTACTGTAACGCTCTCTACATGGGGCTGCCCTTGAGGACCACTCGGAAGCTTCAGCTGGTGCAAAATGCAGCCGCGCGGGTTGTGATGGGAGAATCCCGATACTCCCATGTAACACCTCTCCTGTGCGACTTGCATTGGTTGCCGGTTGCCCTCCGGGTGAGATTCAAGGTGCTGGTGATGACCTATAAAACTCTACATGGCTTAGGCCCAGGATATTTGGCGGACCACCTGCAGCCAGCAACAACATCCCATCACCCGGTTCGCGCCCATAGGGAGGGCCTGCTCAGGATGCCGTCAGCGAGACAATGTCGGCTGGCAGCCCCCAGGGGTAGAGCCTTCTCTGTGGGAGCGCCCACCCTCTGGAATCAACTCCGCTTGGGTCTCCGGTTGGCCCCCGACCTTCGCACCTTCCGCCGCGAATTAAAAACTTGGTTATTCGAGTCCCCCGGCCTGGACTGATGGGGTTTTATACAGGTTTTTAACTTTTATCTGATTTAATTAGGTATTTTAACTTTGTATAATGGTTATTGTGGTTTTTATTGTTGTGAGCCGCCCTGAGTCCGTTGGAGATAGGGCGGCATATAAGGTTAATAAAATAAAATAAAATAAAAAATAAAATAAAAACTCTGTGGCATCATACCAGTCGTTGGGAGCTATGTGGTAGAAGACGGTCTCGAAGATAGCCTGGCCCTAAGCCATATAGGGCTTTAAAGGTAATAACCAACACCTGGGGAGTTTTGCCCCGTTTTACGACTTCTCTCACCACGTTTGCTAAGTGAATCATTGTGACATAGTTGTTAAAATCAAGCTGGTTCACCCATTGACTTTGCTTGTCGGAAGGTTGCAACTGGTGATGACCTAACCACAGGACACTGAGACCGCCATAAATGTGAGTCAGTTGTCAAGCATCCGAAGGTAAATCACGTGATCACAGGGATGCTGCAACGGTCATAAGTGTGAAAAACGGTCATAAGTCCCGTTTTTCAGTATAACTTTGAACAGTCACTAAGCGAACTGTTGTAAGTCGAGGACGACCTGTGCTTAATTCCCACTTTGCTTAGTCCCAGCAAGATCAGACATTGAACAATATGCAAATACAAAGCCGATGAACTTCATCTAAGCACATCCTATACATGTAGTCCTCAATTTCCAACCAAACTTGTTTAGTGACCAAACTTACAACAGCACTGGAGAAAAAAAAAAAGGGGGGGGGAGAGGACTTTTCACACTTATGACCGTTGCAGCATCCCCGCGGTCACATGATCAAAATTTGAATGCTTGGCAACTGGCATGTATTTATGACAGTTGCCGTGTCCGGGGGGGGGGGGGGGGGACACGTGATCCACTTTTGCGACCTTCTGATAGATTCATTTAACAACCATGTGACTAACTTTACCAAGAGCGGTGATTCACTTAACAACCATGGCAAGAAATGTTGTAAAATGGAGCTAAACTCAGTTAACAACTGTCTGTTGCTTAGCAACAGAAAATTGTGGTTGCAAGTCGAGGTCTACTTGTAGAAACAGTCTTGTGAGTTGTACTGGTGGAGGACAGAGGAACTTCACATGGATTCATGACCTGCCTGGCTTTTGTATCAGGAAAATTCTTCCTCCATTTTTTTGGGGGGGTGGGGCGGTACCTCCCCCTTGGCATCTTATCCACAGGCCCTTCTTGCATAATGAGACCCAGCCAGGTGAGAAAAGCCAAACCACTCACCTTTTTCAAATGTTTTTCCCGAGTACCTTTCAACTGCAAAGAGAAAGAAAGAAGAGAGTGAGAATTCTAGACCGGAGCATGTTACTTAAAGTAACCTCTTCTGATATCAAAAGTAAGGAATTTGGGGTTCAGAATATTGAGAAGAAGAAGGAAAAAAAAAAACGCCTGCAGAACCAAATTAAGCACTTAAAAAGCACAGAGATCCAGAATGTCTTTCCACTGGTTGGGGAATTCTGGGATTTTAAAAGTCCCACGAGTCTTAAAGTTGCCAAGTTGGACACCAGTTGGGCACCGATTTAGCGCACAGGCAAAAAAGTATAACTTGATCATACATCTTTTTTGGAGTTTTCCCAGAATGGAAGTGAGCAAAACAATCCGGAAAACTGGAATCCTGGTCTCACCATTTTTGTTGGACTGTGCCCAGGATGGCTCTCAAATCCACAACACACCCTCAATCCAGAGATTCCTACTTTTAAAGACTGGAGCGGAAAGAGATGTAGTTTGTACAAGGAATACAAACTGGAATAGTGCACTGTGGCTAGAGGCATAAAATCATAAGGCAGGACAAAGTATAACCCCCGGTGTAGTTAGCATGATTCCTTCAGAGAATCAGAAAGTTCCCCTCGATCATCAACTTCGATAGAAGTAGCACAAAGACCGCAAATTAGGATCTACCCATGTGATCTCTATATGGGTATGGATCCATCACCACATGGAGGAGCACCCATGTTCCCCAACAGCATCATGTGGCTCACAGAGGTGTTAACAGGTGAGGTCAGAAAAACTGAGCCAAGATGCCCAATTATTATTTGTATGCTGCCTATTCAGTTTGCAATAAAACAACAGGAGCAGTTGCTAAAACCAATTAACAAGCAACACCATAACAACTTTTGTTGCCCCAAGCCAACACCTCCCTCCAAAAAATGCTATTCATTACCCCCCCCCCCCAAAAAGCTTTGCCGAAAAGCTTAACTGCTTTGCTAATTAACGGCCTCAGTTGCAACAGGAAAGGGAAAATAATTTAATTGGGATCAAATAACAGATGTCGAGAACTTTTGGAAGGGGAGTAAGGTAGACAAAACAATAAATAAAGTGACATTATTAGGAGACATAGGGGCGTGGCAATCAAAAGGACAAGAACAAAGCTTTGATTCTTCAAAGATTCCTTGCGATGGCCCAGGTATAGATGTGACACGTTAAAAAAAAAGTGGGGGATTTTTGGACTACGTGAGAAAAGAGAGACAGAGCTGAAGGAGAGATAAGCAGGTCAAAAGAAAATTACTTTGCTCTAATGAAGCGATCGGAAGAGACCACCACAAAACGCAATGGAGGTTGTCCAACTGAGGTGAAGTGGTGGGACATCCGTGCTGAAAGTTGGGACCAGGGGTGGGATTGGACCGGTTTGGGTGAACCAGTAGCTCCATGATCAGCTGTGAGCGAACCAGTTCACCCTTATGAAGACCCACTCACCTGCCCGTGCTGTTTTCCTATCTTTATCTTCTCAGCTGATTCGCACAGCCCCAGCTGTATTTCACCTCCGAAGAAATGCAGAAGTGAAGATTTCTTCAAACTGTGCATGTGCATGCGGCGTGCCCATCAGGCACGCGTGATCACCGAACCGGTTGTTAAACCGGGAGGATCCCACCACTGGTTGGGACTATCAAACACCTTCCCGATGACTGCTTTTATGCCCCCTCTTGTAAGCCTGGTGAGATCACCTGGCATCACCAGCATGAGAAATAAAATTTTTGGATAGTCTAGGACCGGGATGGCGAACCTATGGCACGAGTGCCACAGGTGGCACGCGGAGACATATCGGTGGGCACGCGAGCTCAGCTCCAGTGTGCATGCTCGCACTGGCCAGCTGATTTTTGAGTCTTTTGGGCTCACCGGAAGTCAGGAAAAAGGCTGTTTCCGGTCTCCAGAGGGCTTCCGGGGGAGTGGGGAAGGCCATTTTTGCCCTCCCCAGCCTCCTAGAAAGGCTCTGGAGCCTGGGGAGAGCGAAAAATGGGCCTACCTTGCCATCACATGCCAAAAGTGGGTGGAGCGCAGGGGTGTCGCACACCCATACACGGGAGGTGGGGCGCATAGAATTATGGGTGTGGGCACGCGTGTGAGCAGCTCCCCTGCAATCCCCCCACTTTTGGCACGTGATGGCAAAAAGGTTAGCCATCACTGGTCTAGGAAGAACCTTCTTGACAGCTTCCCTGCTCTACTGGGTGGTTTGGAGGACACGGCCCATCCTCTCTAAGCCAACGTAATACCCGGGGCTGAGGAAATGGCTAGTCTCGCATGTCAAGAGGGTTTTAAGCTTGCCCAACAAGGTCAGACCGAGTAGGCTAAAGTGTGAGAAGGATCCTGGCCTTGTAGACATAACATGGGGCCTAACAGTCATAGGCTGAGGCCATTCACCTTCTTCTTGGGTCCCGTCTCGGGGGCTGGAAGCTCCTTTTTCCGCTTGTGAGCACCCGTCTGGACTGGATTCTCCTCAGAGGGCGGCGGGGGCAAAGGCGGTGCTGGCGGCAATTTCTTCTTGTTCTGAGCAGGCTCATCAGTCAGCTTCCACCGGACCCCTTCCTCACCATTGTCCGAACGCCGCTTCCCTGTGCCATCCCCTGAATCCTGAGAGGGGGAATAGAAGGGAGGCAGAAACGGGCTCACACGCTGTGCGTAAAGGTGAAAGTTCCCCTCGGCACATATGTGCTAGTTGTTCCTAACTCTAGGGGGCGGTGCTCATCTCCGTTTCAAAGCCGAAGAGCCAGCGCTGTCCGAAGGCGTCTCCGTGGTCATGTGGCCGGCATGACTAAACGCCAAAGGCGCACGGAACGCTGTTACCTTCCCACCAAAGGTGGTCCCCATTTTTCTACTTGCATTTTTTACGTGCTTTCGAACTGCTAGGTTGGCAGATGCTGTGACAAGTAACGGGAGCTCACCCCGTTATGCGGCACTAGGGATTCGAACTGCCGATCTTTCAGTTAACAAGTTCAGCGTCTTAGCCCCTGAGCCACCGTGTCCGTTACACTGTGCATAGCTTCTCATTTTTCCATCCCATTTTGATGAATGAGCCACATTCACAAGGATGCCTTCACCGGGCATGCTCAGTCAAAACCAAACAGCTGTATTATGGCTTAACCCAGGAGGTCCCTAACCCCCGGTCCACAGCATGCCAGAAACTGGTCCGCGACAGAGCTGAGGGAAGCAGGCCAGATAAGGATTTTTCTGGACAGCACATTAAATGGAGCCAAACGAATTGTTTTGCACAAAGGCCCTAAGCAGAGGGTCTATCCTACAGATGGTCCTTATCCTTACAGGGAGTCCTTGACTTATGACTGTCATTGAGCCTGGGATCACAGTCGTAAGTTGTGCCAGTCATTAAGCAGGCGGTCGCACGTCTGACCCCATATGATGATATTTTTTGTTGGGATCGTTAAGCAACTGCGATCGTTAAGTCATTGTCTGCAATAGGCAGGGAAACCTGAAATGAATACCATGTTTCCGGCAAAAAGGAAAAGAAAAAAGCCATAAATCATGGTCACGGGATTGCAGGATGCTGCAAATGGCCATTTTGAGTAGAGGCAGAAAGCATCCAAAATGCGATCATGTAACTATGAGAACCATGTTTTTTTTGGGTGGGGGGGGGGGGGGGGGGTCCATTGTAACTTTGAACAGTCACTAAGTGGCCAGTCATAACTAGAGGACTACTTGTCTTAGCTACAGAGCATTACTCTTCATCAGGGGGAAGGAAAAACTATAGAAAAAGGGTGACAATCCAAGGTGTGGGTGTGAGTAATTAGAGCACGAAATAAGGGGGAAAAAAAATCTAAGAGACCCAAATGGATCCTCCTATCTCTCTCCCACACCCCCCACCCGTTTCCCCTTTGATTCTCCCTTCTCTAGGATGCCCCCCCCCCCCCCCCCACACACACCAAACCACATACTTTCATTGATTTGCCTTCTCTCTTGCACTTGGGGCATTCCCAACAGTTTGGAATTTCGTTGTTGATGACCCCTTCAGCGATTCCCATCTGCAAAGAGAAAGACCGGTGCAGGTGAAGGGAATGGGTGAGATATTCCTGAGCGAGGGCGCGGTGGGGGTGGCGACTATGCAGTAGTTCTCTCTCACCTTCAAGCAGCCTGGATGCACAATCTCGTTGCAAATGGTACACTCCATGAGTGACAGGTTGAACTTCTCCTCTTCACCCTCTACTGTGTCCTCTTTCCCGGCCTCCCCACAGACCAGGCATACAGCCGTGTGAGGTAGAACTGGCTGCAAGGAGACAGAGCACGGAAGTCAGATGTAAGAAATGCAAAATAGCAATAGAGCTTAGACTTATATACCACTTCACAGTGCCGTCCAGCCCCCTCTAAGCGGTTTATAGAGTCAGTATCATGCCCCTAACAATCTGGGTCCTCATTTTATGGAAGGATAGAAAGCTGATTCCACCTTGAGCCTGTGAGAATTGAACTGCAGGCAGCTGGCAGGCAACAGTAGAAGCCTGCAGTAATCAAGCAGGAAAGCTTTTTCTACTCCCCCTAGTAGACATCAATCGTCTTTGGATTAAACCAAATCAGTCTGCAGACAAGTACTGTATGGAAAAACTAATCACGTCAAGAAAACTAGTCTGAAACTCTTTGGGCAAATTAACTTTCCACGAACTTTAAAAGCTTCTTTTTTTTTTAACCCACCGAGAAATATACACAAACTCTAGAATTGGGATCCTGAAGACAGTTTATTTCATATCTGCTGAGAGCTGTAAGGAAAGGCAGAGATGTACTGCCCAAAGCAAATAAACACAATCCATATCATGCCGAAAAAGGTAGAGTGTTAAGTGGCTGCCCACTTCATATGCAATGAATAAAACTGGACTTTAAAAGCTGCACTTAAAACATTACAAATCCAAAAGGAAGGGAGCTTTTCGGTTCTCCTCTCACAGGAAGTGTTCTAAACAAGGTGCTTCCAGCTTACAATATTTTCAGTGTGAAACACATTTTGCACCTCTTGCTTTTAAAATATGGGTCCCAGCCACAGGAAGAAATGGGACAGGATAGAAAAGGAAACAAAAGGAAGGGTTCATAGCAGCCTAGTGGATGAAATATAACTTCAGTCACACAGACACGAGAGAGGGGTCTCCACCTGATTTTCCAGAACAACTTCATACATGAAGAAAAGACCTTGGATGACTCAGTTTCTGAGCCACACCATCTCAGGGAAGGGGAGTTGTGTGTGGGAATGTTCCACAAAGAAATGGCTGCATGCAGAAAGCTAGCATATGAAGTGGGCAACCACTTAACACTCTAGCTTTTTCGACATGATATGGATTGCGTTTATTTGCTTTGTGCAGTACATCTCTGCCTTTACTTACAGCTCTCAGCAGACGTGAAAGATGCAGAAAAAGCTAAGAATTAAACCACCTCAGTCCGCAGAAAAGAACTAAATGGAAAAACTAATCATGTCAAGAAAACTAGTTTGAAACTCTTTGGGCAAATTAACTTTCCACGAAGTTTAAAAGCTTCTTTTTTTTTTTAACCCACCGAGAAATATACACAAACTCTAGAATTGGGATCCTGAAGACAGTTTAGGGATGAAATGTGCATTCTTTTTCCTTTTTATTTAAGCTATGGGAGAGCTGGAGGAAAAACATGTGTCTCTGTTTCTTTTCTATTCCAATTTGAGGATTTGGGAATATTTAGCCAAGGCAGATCAGATCTGGAGGGCATTTTTCTTCACCCTCAACAGGATGAGGAACCTTTGCCCTTTAAGACAAGAGGGTCTACGACAACTCACCATGGCCAACCCACTATGGCCAATTCGCCAATTAACCACAGGACAACTCACCATAGCCAATTTGCTGTGGGGCAAGAGTTACACTAATATCAAAGAAATAGTGGAGTAGGATCATTAAAGAAACAATGCCGAAGAAAAAATGAAATGCGAATGACAAAAATTAAAATTATTTTAAATAATTAAACTGAATTGTTGAATTGTCCTGTAGTGATTTGTCTCGTGGCAAGTTGGCCTGTGTTGAATCGCCCCCCAGTGAGTTGGTCGTGGCGTGTTGACCGCGGTCAGATGGCCGCGGTGAATTGTCCCATTCCCAAGACGAGGCACCCCCAACTAGTAAGCGTCACCAAGTCGACTGTTCTGAAGAGCTCTGGTGGCGCAGTGGTTAGATTGCAGTATTGCAGGCTAATTCTGCTGAATGCCAGCAGTTCGATCCTGACCAGCTCAAGGTTGACTCAACCTTCCGTGTCCTTCTGAGGTTGATAAAATGAGGACTCAGATGTAAACCACCGAGAGAAGGCTGTAAAGCACTGTGAAGCGGTATGTAAGTCTAAGTGCTATTGCTATGCAGGAATCGAAGAGCGAATAGAATTCCATGTCACGGGCCACCCTCGGCGTTGGCTGCCTTGACTCTCTCGCTTACCGCTGTGCACTGCCTCTGCAGGCAGGACTGCTTCATGCGTCCAGGACCCCCAAACTTCTTCATGTCCTTACAGAAATGGCACTCCCCACACTCTGATCGCAGGCACGCTTTACACTTCCGGCACCGCGTCCGCCGCCGGCGAGCTCCAGCCCCTGCCCCTTTGCTGGACGACATTGGCTATGTCCCGCTTCAGCTACTCTCTGGGCTGCAAGGAGGAAAGGCAAAAGAGGCAAACCAGGCAGGTAAATATGGTGCTCCAAACTGGGAAGATGAGACGGACAATGAAGATATTTTGGGGGGGGGGACGTGCAATACAAAGGAATCAAGAGTCTCATATAACTGTAGTCCCTGTCTTACAACAGTTCATTTAGTGATCATTTAAAGTTATGACGGCACAGAAAAAAGTGACATATGACCATTTTTCACACTTATGAACAGGGCAGCATCTCCTTGATCAAAATTGAGATGATTCATATTGATGACGGTTGCAATGTCCCGGGGACACGTGATCATCTTTCATGACCTTATAATGAGTAAAGTCAGTGGGGAAGCCAGATCCACTTAATAATCATGTTTGTAACTTAACAACTGCAGTGATTTACTTAACAACTGCTGCAAAGAATGTTGTAAAATAGGGCAAAATTCACTTAACCACTCTTTTGCTCAGCAACAGAAATTTTGGGCTCAATTGTGGTCGTAAGTCGAGGGCTACCTGTATACGCATTAGGGAGAAAAAGAAAACAAATTGTTAAGGAGAAAAATGTCCTGCGATCAAAGTCACACATGATCAGCCATTACCAACACTGGACAGGAGGAAAAAAGTCAAAATTAATCACAGCAAAATGAATCTGAATTAAAAAATATTGCATCACTTTTTGATTTAAAAGAATGGTTTAAAATCAGCAGTGTAGGTAGTTCTCAACGTACAACCATGATTGAGCCCAAAATTTATGTTGCTAAGTGAGAATTCGTTAAGTGAGTTTTGCCCTATTTTACGACATTTCTTGCCACAGTTGTTAAATGAATCACTGCAGCTGACAAGTTAGTAACCTGGATGTTAAGTGAATCTGGCTTCTCAGAAGGTTGCAAAAGCAGATCACATGACCCCGGAACAATGCAACTGTCATAAATATGAACCAGCTGTCAAGCATCTGAATTTTGATCTCATGATCATGGGGATGCGGCAAAGGTTATAACAATGAAAAATGATCATCAGTCACTTTTTTCAGTGCCGCTGTAATTCTGAACGGTCACTAAATGAATGGCTGCATGTCGAGGACTACTTGTGCATTCCCATGCAAAACAGGCGGGATGATATTAACTAGCACACTGATCTAAGAACATTGGTTCTATGAAAAAAAAAGAAAAGAAAACCAAATCTAGAAGCATAGAGTGTTTGGATGACTGGATTTAGTTCTAGCAGGGCCATTCAACAGAATTTTTCAGCGTCATTCTCAAGTTTTCAGTTGATCATGGATCATGAGTTACCCAGTGTCTGTGTGAACACTGAAGGTTATGCAAAGAGCTCAAAGGCAGGGACTCCTGGAAAACTAACTGGGATTTCTCTGCTACCACAACCTTGGATAAGTTAGGACAATGTTCCTCAATCTTGGCAGCTTGAAAACATTTGGCTGGGGAATTCTGAAAGTTGGGAGGTCCACATGTCTACAAGTTGCCAAGTTTGAGAAACACTGGTTTAGGAGCCAACTAGGCGAAAACTACTGCCTCTTTAAAGAACTCTGGTGCCGCCTAATAGTTATTTAAAAGAACGCAGATTTAATCCAGTGTTTTTCAACCCTTGGCAATTTTAAGATGTGTGGAGGTCAACTCCGAGAATTTCCCAGCCTGAAGGTCATACATCTTAAAGTTGCCAAGTTTGAAAAACACCGGATTAATCGAAGACCAGAATCGGCTGCTCTTTATACTGCTACATACAACAATGCTTATTCAGCTCTGCAACAGGAGAACATTATCCAAACTCACTGGAAGAAGCTCTCAACATGCACAGAGGAACGCCTTTTTCCCTCAAGAATAACATCAGAACTTTTGTGTGTGGCTAGTATTTTGATGTGCTCCTCAAAAACGTATTCGTGTCTCAGGGATAAACCATTTTGCTAGAGCAGGGGGGAAAAAGTGGTTTGTTTGTAGCCTCCTAATTTCCAAGGTATTTTTTTCTACTAGGGTACAGCTAAAATCAGAGGCAAATCTTAACCACATCATGATTGTTACAAACATGACAAAAGTAAAAATAAATTTTTGACAGATATTTAAATTCCAAAGATCAACGTATCATGGCAACTGCTGTCGTCCAGGTGAGGTGAATAAAATCCAACCATGTTTTTCCAGGTATACAGGTAGTCCTTGACTTATGACTCCAATTGAGCCCAAAATTTCTGTTATTAAGCAAGGCAGTTAAGTGAATTTTGCCTCATTTTATGACCTTTCTTGCCACCGTTGTTAAGCTGATCCCTGAAGTTATTAAATTACGAATGTGGTTGTTAAGGGAATCTGGCATCCCCATTGACTTTGCTTGTCAGAAGGTCGCAAAATGTCATCACGTGACTCACAGGCGCTGCAACCATCACAAATATGAACCGGTCTCAAGGGCAGGCGATACATGCAACCATTCGAATTTGGTTCTGATAGCCCCTTTGGCATAGCATCCTGAACTCCACTGGAGGCAAAATATTTGGTGCACTATATTACATAACAATGCATATAATATAAAGCCATTGTGATTAGCAGCAGCTGACCACAAAGTAGGTCCTGCCATCTTCATTAAGGGTATTATGCAAATAATGTACAGGCAGTCCTCGACTTACGACCCCAATTGAGCCCAAAATTTATGTTGTTGTTAAGTGAAACATTTCTTAAGTGAGTTTTGCCCCAATTTAATTACTTTTCTTTGCCAAATTTCTTAAGTGAATCACTGGTTATTAAATTACTAACACCGTTCTAAAGTGAATCTGGCTTCCCCTTTAACTTTTACTTGTCAGAAGGTCACAAAAAGGGATCACATGACCCCAGGACAATGCAACCGTCATAAATATGAATCACTGGCCAAGCCTCTGAATTTTGATCACGTGACCATGGAGATGCTGCAGCGGTCTTAATTGTGAAAAATGGTCATAGGTCGCTTTTTTTCAAAGCTGTTGCAACTTCGAACAGTCACTAAATGAACGGTTGTAAATCAAGGACTATCTGTAGATGAAAAGAGGAAAAAGAAAAGCCTTAAAAAAAAAACAAGGCAGGCACAGTAAAAGGGGGAAAACAATATGCAGTTATAAAAATGGTAGGACGTCATTGCGAATTTCAGGACTGAAGTGCCACATTTCCAAAGTGTGGAAGACTGATGTAAGAACAGTCTGAGAGAGATCCTGAGATGGCTAGAGAGTTGGATCTGGTGTCAACATTTATGGCGGCCAGAGATTTAGGACACAGGTGCAGTCACACCATCACTTATAGCCCTGTACAAAAAGCAGTTAATGCCATCGTTTCTGATCTTGTTAGGGAGTTCAGAGAGATAAACCTATACGGATTACATACATTATTATACAATTATACGGATTACAAACAATGTATAATAATGCTGTAGGTGATTAAAAAGAAACTGGACTTAATCAAGACTCTTTGAGGGAGATAGCAAGCTCAGAAATGTGATGATAGATAGATAGATAGATAGATAGATAGATAGATAGATTAGATAGATAGATACAATGCAATGGATCTATTACTCACATTGTCAAACTCACATTGTCACAGCGTCATCACGTGACGTATCGTAACTTCCCCCCCCTTTGTTAAACCAGGCATGGGCGTGGCCAGCGCGTGACGCATCCGGCCTACAGGCCGCGAGTTTGACACCCCCTGATCTATTATGTTAAATCAAATGATAGGGCTCTTTTACATTTCTGTCTTCTCCTCCCACCAATGTAATGAAAGTCACCACGGTTTATAGATATTCTCGCATTGTTTTCATAAAAGAAGCCAAAAAGAAAATAGGCCAATTTTTCCCAAGACACAACAAACAGGAAGGAGATAAAAGAGGAGACATGAATCTATAAATTAAATAAAAAAGCTGCTTTCTGTATTGCTTCAGAATGATTTAGAGATATGCAGATTCTGTTTTGATGTCATTATCCAAAATAGGACTCTTTCAGAAAAAAAAATATCCTTGACAGCAATTATTTCCATCTTATGAGAACCAATATCAAGAAAATAAAAAAGAATAAATTTGTTGTGCGAATTGAGAAGAGTAAGTGATGTCCCCAAAATCCCCAGAGCCTAATTTTTTTTTTTTAAAAAAAGCTTCTAATTTGGCTTAACCATGAAACACAAATCAAAATCAGACCTAAAGCTCACTCAGCAAGGTTAAATGTGTGGACTTCAACTCCCAGAATTCCCCAGTCAGCATGCAATTGAATTCCACATATCTTAACGTATCTGAGATTGAAAAACATTGGTCCAAATTGATTCCTAAGACATAAGAACTTGAGTTCTACTTTCAGAAGAAGAAAGTGCGACTGAAAAGGTGAAGGTGGAATTTGAGAAAAGTGTCAGGAAACTGAAATAGCGTAGACTGGCAAGGACAACAATGAAAGGGAAAAAACCCAAGTGGAAATTTTGCAGATCAATCCTCAGTTAGACCCCCTGTAGACCTGTCAACCAGAAAATTTGTGAATCACAGAATCTGAAGACAAGAAGCATTCTCTCTGCTTTTTTTTTTAAAAAAATGGCAGCATAATAGAAAAGCAATATATTTCTCAGGCCTTTTTTCTGTTGTCCAGAAAGATAAGAGAAGGATGGAATAATGGAAAAACAGAAATTCAAAAGAAAGCAGGCAAAGCAACTTTCTATTATCAACTGCAACTACTACAGAGGACATGCTTACATATAAAAACTTCCACTGATGAGTGATGGATTAACCATATAAGAAAAAAGACATAATAATTCAGGAGGCTCTCTACCACTATAACTTATAACCACCAAGCATCAAAGATTAGCGGCTCGGATTATGATTTTTTTAAAAAAAAATCCTATTTTTCACATGAATAACCAACAACATTTAGATCCTATCATTGCTAACCAATGCTCTGAGTGGGACAGGAAAATACAGAATGCCACAGGTCAAGACAAAATTATTTCAGACTTTGTGAGAGAAAGAAAAAAAAATACAGTTGCCATGTTCAAATCTCAAGCAGCTTTTTTGGTTTCTATTTAAAAATGAAACCATGCAATGTGGCCCTTAAAATTTATTTTTTATTTAGCACATGGCATGGTCCTTAAAAGAAATTTGACTATGACAGGAGAGGAGAGGAGAGAAGGGACCCAGCAAAAGAATTAACTATATTGGGGACTCATTCTCATCTGAGGGTCAGAAATGAAACAAACCAATTCCAGACTGCAAGGGAAAATAGTGAACTAATAAAATAGAACAGAAATATTGTGAAGGGGAGATGCCTTCATAAGCTGCCTGGGGTCTGTATGTTCAGTTTATCAGTGTCCCAATAGAGCTGGGAAAACCTACTGATTTCTTATAAGGAAGAAAGGGAGGGAATCAGACTCTATAATGAATAAATAGTTTTCTATTTCTAAAAACAAAACAAAAAAAATCTGTGTCATTCTGAGGATTAACCCAGGAGACAGCAAGATACAGTTAGGTGGAAGAAGGCACATAAAAGAGAATCAATGAAGGATGAATGACTCTCTCTCCTACTAGAGCAACCCGTACTCATCCTACCTATCACACACACACACACACACTTTTATATACACACACACACACACATTCTGTTGATGGAACATTTTGTCTCCTGCCATCATTTCACCCCACACCCTACCTCTTTCTTCCAAGCATTTAAGAGCAGGCAAAACACTGAAAGGGAAAACAAATGTATGTATAAGGGAACTTGGCTCCGATACCTCATCACGCCCCAGCCTGGCTTCAGAGCTGACAGGCCCGCTCTTGGCAAGGGTTCCCACACACCTCAACCTGGCCTTCCATGATGCCGGTTGCTGGGTTCCCCCTCAATTCTCTCCGCCAGCTGCAACCTGCTTGACACATCTTTTTCCCTTTGAAAAGCCTTTAGGTCAAGCTGTTTGGCGGCGGAGATCCTCCTCGGCTCAATCCTTCTGGATCACGCCGCTTCCTGATGGACATAACCAGAGCCATCCTCTATAGAGGGGCCCCTGAAATCGGCGTGAAACGGCACCTCCCCTCTCTTCCCTTCCTTTCCTCCCCCCCCTCCCCGGTTAAAACATGAGAAATACACAGAGGCAAGAGCGTTTTACGGCTGGTAATTCCTTCCCCTGGAAATCATAGAGGAGAAACTTTGGTTCCACATTTGCCCCCGCGTACCCCAAAGCCACACTGCTCATCCCCTCTCCTTGCTACCTCTCAGCTCAAGCCTACCTAGAGGTGACCAGGTCCCTTGGAAAAACACCTGGCGAAATGATACAGCCTAATCTTGATTTCTTTATTTTTCCTTTCACGGAAGGAACAACAAAAATCTGAACACTCCAGCCCAAGGTGACAGAACAGAAGCTGGAAAGGAAAGAATATCCAAGAAAACAAAACAACAAAGGAGATTAAAATGAATAAGAAAAGGGGGAAAACACAATAGTAGATCAGGCTCGGGGTGGGGGTGGGGGGAAAGAGGAAGGAGAGGCAGTAGAAGCTCTAGATTCCACCCTCAGCAAAAAATATTTGTGCAACCAGCCTGATAGCTTAACATCCCTCCCTGGTTTCTGCATCTGAGTTGTTGTGATGCTTTCACATGCTGTGTGCCTTCCCCACAATCTACCCATGTACCAATCTATATTTTGGGAAGTGGGTTCGCAAAGCATGGGCAGTCCTGCTCAAAACACTGAGCTCCACAGGGTTGGAAGGAGAAGGGCTAATTGATTTGGAATGGGAAGATTCAGTTGGGGGGAGGGGAAGGGAGAAAGAATGTGCCCCTTAAAAAAAAAAGAAACGGAGGTTTTATTCCTGGGGGGGGGGGGGAAAAAACTTTTTGGAAAAAAAAAAGAGAGGGGGGGGGAGAGGGGGAAGGAAGCAGAGGAAGGATACAGACATACCTTTGGGAAGCGCATCTAGGCACCAAAGACTCTTCCCCGTCCATCAGCAGCCTCCAAAAGAGAAAAGATGCAGCTCATCTTAAGAATTGTTACACACACAATCCAGGCAGACACTGGCAAAAAGGTGCCAGAGGATGGGAGGAGAATGGAGGCGGGGAGCCCCCCTCCCCTTCTCCTAAAACCCAAGGAAAGGCTTAGGAAGTAAGGTAGGGGAGATGGGTTACTCACCTGCTGTGTGGCCATGGGGTGGATGGCGATTCTAATGCTGGATTTGTTGTCATGGTGGGAAGTGAGGGAGGGGGGGGAAAGAAGACACAGAGAGGAGATCCAGCCAGTTGCTGAAGGATCTGTGTATGCGTGCGGCTCCGAGTCACCCCCCCTCCAACAAAAATGAGGAGTGGGGTGGAAAAAGGGGAAGAGGGGCGGACCAATCTCCCCAAAGAGCCTATTACAAATTCATAGCAGCGGTTTCCCCCACCCCAAAAAAAACACACACTCACACACACACACCCCTCTCCCCTCTCAGTTCTATCCTCCACTATTTCCTGCTTTGCCCTTGGGAGAAAACAAGGGAATGATATGTGAGAAGAGTTCTCAGCCCCCCACCCTCTCTCTGCCCACCGTGCAGTAATCAGAGAGGGAGCTCACACACTAGGACACACACACACACACACACACACACCTATTGGGGGGGACACCTCCTGCACCCCTAATTTGGGATAAGAGCATTGGCATTCCCTAGGCGGGTGCACCCTCCAATCCCCCCCCCCCCCAGCAGCCCTCCTGGCTTCCTCTTGACTCCTCCTCCTCTTCTGCCCACCACTGAGATTTTCCTCAGTTGCCTGAACACCCACCCTCCCCTTTTCAAATGCAGGCAAGACCACTCCCCTCGCTCTTGCTGGAGGTGGAAGAAGAAGAGGAGGAGGAGGAGGAGGAGAGGAGGAGGAGGAAGGGGGCTCTGCCCTTTCTGGCTTCTTCTTCCAACTACATCTCCCTTTCACTTTGCAGCAGGAAAGGGGAGGGGGTGGTGGTCTGGAGCTGCGCCCCCTCCCCAATGATCAGCTCACACAGCCAGTCCCTCCTTTCCAATTAAGGGCTCATCTAGGGCATGGCTGGTCCTCCTCCGCCAGAGTCACCCCCTCCTCCAAAGCAATGCCAAGGGGCTATTTTTTGGGGAGGGGGTCTGTTCACCCTGCGAGACCCTGCGGGATTGGGCGGGATGGGGGCTCTCTCAGCTCTCCCCCCTCCCCTCCCTGCTAAGAGAGAGAGAGAGAGAGAGAGAGAGAGAGAGAGAGAGAGAGACAGACGCTGGTGCCCCCCCTCCCTCTCTGCTCCTTCCCTCAAGGGGGCTCTGCGCTGCCCGGCTGTCCCTCCCCCCACATAAGGGAGGGTTTTAAACCCACCCGCCCCCCTCCAGGTTGACAAATCGGGGAGTGGGCTTCAGACCCCGCCACAACTCCTCCAAGAGGAGAGAGCGAGGCTCCACGGTCCTGGCGGGGCCCCCTTCTCCCGTCTCTCTCATTCTCTCCCCTTCCTTCCTCCTCTTTCGCATTCACTCACTCACTCGCTCGCTCGCGCATACTGATGCACACATCTCACACACATCCTCGCATAGACACATACACACACACACACACACACATATATACACACAAAACCATCATGGCGGCCCCAGGAAGCCCAAAAGGGGAACGCTCGTCGCGCGCGGGATGATGGGAAAGGTAGTTTTTTCTACCGGGCCTGACACATCCGGCTCTATGAGCGCTGGGGAGAAACAGGGACTACAGTTAATATGGCAGGATAAAGTTCCGCGCAAGGCAGTATGGGGAGTGTGGTTTTATTTTCCGGCTCGACGCCTTGGGTGCCTTAAGTTGCTATGGGCAAAAGAGGTGTTTTGGACTACAGCTGGGATGGCGAGCGGGCGGCCGCTGGAACGACACTTGCTTCATGGGAAGGGTAGTTTTGCTTACGCACCGTATCGTATTGCGTCTTGCTTTCAAAGTATTTGGACTCCATGTAAGATGGCCACTAAGCATCATGGGAATGTAGTTCTCTCTTCACGGCCCGTCCCTTCATATCTTTATACCATTGGAGAGCATCTGGACTACAATTAATATGGTGGGGGTGGGTGAGTGAGAGGAAATTCAGTCGAACGGAATTGTGGGAAGTGGTTTTAGCGTTTTCAAGACTGACCAGATCCTCACTTTCAATTGAAATTAATAATTAACTGTGGCTTATTTTAATTACCAATTTACACCCTGCCTACGCCAATCCACATGTGTAGAACCGCCCCTTTCTGTTTTGGTCTTGTGTATGTCTGAGCATGTGCAGGGTTTTTTTTCCCTTTACGAAGGGGGAGATATTTGGATTTTTTTCTTAAAGAGGAAAGAACTTGCAAATAAAAATGGACCAGTTGTCAAAGTGAATTCAGAAAAATAGATCCAACCTGCTAAAACTCAAATTTATAATGGCCATTTTAATGTGGACTAAGTAATGAATCCATTTAAAATCCATTTGGACTAGATAACCTACAAGGTCCCTTCCAACTCTATTAATCTGTTTAAAAAACCCATCAAATTGTGTTCCAGTGGCTTTAAACAAGATACAATTCATGAGCAATATTTCAAATGCAGAGATAAACATTTCTATTAGGAATGGATATTCTAATTGTAACCGAATAGCAACATACCCAGAGCTAAAGCCTGAATCTGGCAATTTAAGCTTACCTGTGGCTTGACTATGCATTAATGCATTAATTTCTTCCCCAAAACCCTCGGTTATCGTAATTTATTGATGTAGTTTATCTGTGGATCCAGTGTGTGGCCTTTTACAATTGACTGATTTTATCAGTGCAAATTTTTTAAGTGCCATCCAAGATTTTTTGGCATGGCACCCAGTGTGCCCATCACCCTGGGACTACTACATTCAATTTATGCCATAGTGTAATCTTTCCATTTCAATTTCCAGATCTTGATACTTTGTGATCGTCACCAATTCTTAGTCTTTGACGTTACTATCCCCTGGTATTGCCACATCCATTATCCACACTTTCTTTTCAACCAACTGTACCGGGTGTATTTATCATTATTCCTTAACCTGCTCGGCTGTGTAAATTTTCTCCCTTAAATCTCATGGAAATAAACCCTAGCTAAATGTTGCCTCCTAGTGGTCAAACGTGGTAACTTCTAATGTGAAATTGCCTGCTTTGAATGTGGAACTGAGCTGTTTTCACTTTAAAACACTTTTGGACTGTCAAGAGGAAAAAACAACCAAGGATATCTCGCATGCCACCGATGCCCTCTTCCAATACTGGCTGGTTCTGTGGCCTTCAGTATTTCTGTGTCTCTGTTCTTGCCATCTGAGATGCAGTCTGAAAATGTTTTTGGTGCTGATCTTGGTTGTTCGTTTGCAGACATTTTATTTGCCAACTAGGGCATATTATCACTGTTATCAACCCCAAACCTCACACTCACATTGATGATGTTCCTTAGTTGGGTAATGAAATGTTTGCAGTGAACAAACAAGCTCAGATAGCACCAGGAACTCTACAATTCCTCTCAGCTATAAATATTCTACTGATAAATGTTTAGAAGATGCCTTCTTGTGAAAGTTGGATAATTCATGATCTCAACAGGGAGAAAAAGATCAGGAGTCTGGAAACATCTTTTCCAATGAAAACATTTTATTAAAAGGCATAAGTTGAGTGCACTAAAACCTCTGTTCATTAATTTAATGTCAGAAAAGGTACTATTCTCACCAAAGGCTATTTTCTTTCAATGTCTGCAATAATGAATACTGGGAGTTGAACTCCACACATCTTAAAGTTGCCAAGGTTGAGAAGCAGTGGCTTATGTGGATCACATGGTCACATGAATCCCAACCCTTTAGAAACTGGTCCTTATGAAAAAAAAAGAAAAAAGAAAAGATAGTGCTTCAGATAGACATAGTGATAACTTCCAAAATTGTCAAAAAGTCCAGGAGAATTGGTATCTTTGAAGACTGATTACCAAATTTTGAAACCTGGGTATTAATGGCACAGATTTCTAATTCAATTGACCATTGCTAATCTCCCTTCTCTCTTGCTGCATTCATATAGTTGGTAGACAGGCCTGTTCTTTTAATTTTCCAGGGCCTCATCAGATAATCATGGGCAAGATATTTCTTGGTCAGGCAGGAAAGATTCAAAGCATATTAAAATTGGAAGTTCTCAGGTGATCCGTTTTGTTCATTAAATGAGAAGGAGTGTCTTGCTTGGAGCAGCCTATGAATCTATGCCATTGTAGTAGAAGCAGCTATGCTTCTGCCTTACTAACAGCCATATCTACATCCTGCTCCAGAGTAACCAGTAGGCCTGGGAGATAAAAGAATGCAGAGGATGTTGCTGACATGTGTCTTGATTTCCCAAATGCCCTGGATACAGTAGTACTACAGAAGTATTACAATACTCCTGCAACATTGTGAAAAATTGATGTGATGGCTTAGTACTGCATCCACATGGAGTGACGCTAGTTAATATTAACCTTTCTGGAAACCTGTCAGACAGGATCCTGTAAAATAAATTAGTTCTGACTATCAGTGTTATAGTCACAGACAGTGACATAGTGCGTCATATCTTAATCAGAATGTTAAACTGAGATTTGAAAACTGCTGACATGTTGTTCAAATTCTCACTCAGCCATGAAATTTAAGGAGAATCTAGACCAGTCACTTTGTCTTAACCTGAGAACTCCAGGGAAAAAAAAATTAAATCAACTATTCTCTATACCCTAATTAATTTAACTTGCTTGCTATAAGTATAACCTAACTAACTTGCTCCCTAACCACTTTTTGTAATCTAATGTTCTAACTTTAAGGAAGAAATTGGACAGAAGATGCATTTAATTATTGTGAAAAACAAATAAGAAGGAAACAAGGATATACCATTTCCCCCCAAATAAGACATCCCCTGATAATAAGCCCAATCGGGCTTTTGAGCGCATGGCAATAAGGTGCTTATTTCAGGGTTCAAAAAAATATAAGCCAGGGTCTTATTTTTGGGGAAACACGGTATGTTATTAGGAACATTTCTGACAAACGAAAATAAAGTTTTTAAAATAGGCATGATGCTTCTGCAGAAAGGATATTAATTTTTAAATAGTTCTCCACAAAGAGGTGGGCTTAGTTGGACAAATGCTATGATGAGAATCTTCAAATGTGTAAAGCTAAAAAGAGATCAAGATAAGCTTTTACCAGCCTGATGCTTTTTGTATGTGCACCATCATCCAAACCAGTTGATTAGACTTCCAAAGGAATAGTGGAAAATATTCTCTACCATGAATGGAACTGAAGGACACTCACTGCTGATGGCTGATTTAGGCCAGTGTCTCTCAACCATGGCAACTTTTAAGATGTTATTACTTTAAAGTAATGGCTGGATGGGGAATTCTGGGAGTTGAAGTCCACATAACGTAAAGTCGGCAAAGTTGAGAAACACTGATCTATGGCAGGGGTCGCCAATCTTTCGGACCTCAGGGACCACTAAATACATAATTTTAAATCCCGCGGACCACTAATATGAATTTTTTAAAAAGATAAATAGTATTTAGTGCAATATAAAAAATGCAAATAATTTTTCTGCGGACCACCAACATTTTCTCGCAGACCACCAGTGGCCAGTGGATGATTGGCTGGTGACAGCTGATCTATGGGATTCCTGGAAATTTGAGTTCAACTGAAAGGAAAACTTACTTTTAAGTGACAGCCTTTTACTAGAAATGAATAGCACGAGTCAAAAAGAGGGCTGTGAAATATCTACAGACCCCCTCACATCCTGGGCATAAATTGTTTTCACTTCTACCCTGAAAATGACGTTATAGAGCACTGCACACCAAAACAACTAGACACAAGAACAATTCCACCCCACTCTGCATGCCATCACTCTGCTAAACAATTCCCACAACACTGTCAAACTATTTACGAAGACTATATTACTATTATTATTCTCATCCTTCCTATTACCTATCTCTTTTCTACTTATGACTATAACCTTGTTGCATGTATCTTTATGATTTATATTGTTATTTAGTTTCCTAGTATGATTTTGATTGTATTTAGTATCCAATGATTATCACAAAGTGTTGTATCTTATGGTTCATGATGAATATATTTATGATGACTATGATCATGATTTATTACTTATATTTTTTATGTACACTGAGAGCTTATGCACCGAAGGCAAATTCCTTGTGTGTCCAATCACACTTGGCCAATAAAGAATTCTATTCTACAAATAGCAATTAAGTAAGCTTCATAGGCAGGGTACAACCAAGCATAAACCTTTTCATACACACCACATAACTTCAAAGTAAAATTTGGGGGAACGCAACATCCACAGGCCAAACCTCCAAAATGTACTAATGTGGAAGTGTAAGGCTTTCTCACCTTCATTCAGGTTCACATGCCACATTAAGGCAAAGTGTTGTTTTGCTTGTTTGGTTGAGCAGGTTGCGTGAACTCTGCCTGAAGCGTTGTTTCAAAGCCCCATAGGATGCATCTATAACCGCAAGAGTCCAAATCTTCAACGGAACTATTTCTTCCCGAAGTCGGAATGCGCACCGTGGAAATTTTGCAAGCAGGATTTAATAACAGAGTTGGGAGGGACCTTGGAGATCTTCTAGTCCAACCCCCTGCTCAAGCAGAAAACCATTATACCATTGCAGACAAATGGCTGTCAGGTCTCTCTCTTTCTCTCTCTTTTTGCATTTTCCCCCCGCAAAATCTGGGGCTGTAATGCATCCCCCACTGCCAGGGATCCGCTGACCCAAACCATCAGATACAAAAAAAAAAAAATCGACCCTGGGTCAGAAGGAGTTAAAATGATAGAGCCGGAGTCTCCTCCGCTTCCTAGACAAGAAAGAAGGCAGCCGATGAAGCTTGGAGGGACATTGAATTGGGATGGGAACTTCCCGTCGACGGCGGGATGGTGGTTTGGAACGTGCGCATGCGTAAACGGGCATACAGAGGCAGTGAGGTTTGCGTGCCTTTCCAGCAGCTGTGGGGAGGGGGAATGGGTGGAGAAAGGGGGAGGGTCTCTGAGAGCCCCGCCCCCCCCAGAGCCCCCTGCCCAAGAAAAAAGCGGGCTGGGTGGACGCTGGATCCCACCTACCCACCCCACATCAGCAAAGAAAGACTTTTTATGCGTGAGTATTGTTGCCTTTTCCTAGCAAAACAGCCCTGCAGAAGTTAGGCTGGGTAGAGTTTGGGCACCAGCTGGAAAATTGGGGTGGGCGAGGGGGAAATCTTTGCTCCCTCCGCCCAGGTAGGTGGGATCTAGGAAGGTAGGTTGCAAATGAGGAGATCTCTCTCTCTCTCTCTTCTTCCCCCTCCCTCCCCCTTTTTTCCTCCCTTCCTCCCTCTTTCTACCCCTCCCTCTCTACCTCCTCCCCCCTTTTCCTCCCCTCCCTACTTTCCTCTCCTCCCTCCCCTCCCCCTCTCTACCCCTCCCCCTTTTCCTCCCCCTTCCTCTCCCTCCCCCTTTCTACCCCTCCCCCTTTTCCTCCCCCTTCCTCTCCCTCCCCATTTCTACCTCTCCCCCTCTACCTCCTCCCCCTTTTCCTCCCTTTCCTCCTTTCCTCTCCCTCCCTCCCCCCCTCTACCCCTCCCTCCTTTCCCTCCCTCCCTCCCTTTTCCCTCCCCCTCTCTACCCCCTCCCTCTTTTCCTCCCCCTCTCTACCCCTCCCTCTCTACCCCTTCCTCCTTTCCTATCCTTCTCTCCCCCTCCTCCTCTCTACTCTCTCCCCCTCTCCTTCTCTCCCCCACTCCCCACTTTTTCCTCCCACCCCTTCCTATTTTCCTCTCCCTCTTTAAGAAGAGACTGAACAGGCGCTTGTCTGAAATGCTACCCTGTTTCCCTGAAAATAAGACATCCCCTGATAATAACCCCAGTCGGGCTTTTGAGCGCATGCGCTAAGATAAGCCTCCCCCTCCCGCTCGAAAATAAGCCCTCCCAGAAAATATTTAAACAAAGAGCTGGAAATCAGGTAAGACGGCAAGAGGAGCCCCACCTTGCTCCACGCACCCCAAAATAATAAGTCCTTCCCAAAAATAAGGGCAAGTGCTTATTTTGGGGTTCAAAGAAATATAAGACAGGGTTTTATTTTCGGGGTATACAGGTGACTTACAGCCACAATTATTCTGCCCAGGATTTATGTTGCTAAGGGAGAAATTTGTTCATTCGCCCCATTTTGTGACATGCCACAGTTGTTAAGTGAATTCACAGCTGTTGTGAAAGCTGTTGTGAAAGTAAGACGGTTGTTCAGGGAACCTGGCTCCCCCCATTGACTTTGCTTGTCAGAAGGTAGCAAAAGAGAATTGTGTGACACACACATACACACACACACACACACACACACACAGAGGGGATGCTGCAACCTTCATAAATATGAACTTGTTGCCAAGTGTGAGAATTTTGATCACGTGGCCACAAGGATGATGCAACGGTCGTAAGTGTGAAAAATGGATTCGTGAGGCTCTCTCTCTCTCTCTGTCTCTCTCCCTCCCTCCCTCCCTCCCTCCCTCTCTCTCTCTCACACACACACTAGAGAGACCCTAGTGAAAATGCCCCACTGTGCAAGCCTGTTGCCAATCCCCTGAAGTTTTTGTGGGGTTAATGTGAGGACAGAAATCTTCAGGCTCCTAGAGGAAGGATGGACATATCTATCTATCTATCTATCTATCTATCTATCTATCTATCTATCTATGTATCTATCTAATCTATCTATGTATCTATATCTATCTGTCTCTCTCTCTCTCTCTCTCTCTCTCTCTCTCTCTCTATCTCCCCCCCCCCTCTCTCTTCTATCAGGGAGTGGTACGGTGGCCTAGAGGTGGAGCTCTCGCCTCACAATCAGGAGGCTGTGAGTTCAATCCTAGGTAGAGACAGATATTTCTCTCTTTGGGCACACTGAGAATATATATGGTGGCTCAGCAGACTAAAAGTATTGTGATTAACACCAGCTGTCTCACCAGGCTCAAGGTTGACTCAGCCTTCCATCCTTTCTAAGGTAGATAAAATGAGGACCCAGATTGTGGGGGCAATAAGCTGACTTGTATAAATATACAAAAGTATGAAGGCTATTGTTTAACGCATTGTAAGTCACCCTGAGTCTCCGGAGAAGGGCGGCATATAAATCAAATAAAAAAAAAATCTGCTGAACAAAACTCCACATTGGCAACAGGAAGGGCATCCGGCCATTAAAACACTCTGCTAACTACCAGTCAGTTGCCCAGACTCCATCTCGCAAGGGATTATGGGGTCGTTAAATGAAGATGATGATATATCAGTTGAAGAGAGTATGTGTAGCTCAGGATTGAGTGGTGGAATCCATGGTGCTTTTTGAGCTTGATTGTTTTCTTGCAGATATTTCATTACCCAACTAGGTAACATCTTCAGTGCTCAAAGGGAGTGGGTTTCCCCCCCTCTGTTTATATACAGATAGTCCTCAATTTATAGCCATTCATTTAGTGACCATTCAAAGTTACATTGGCACTGAAGCCGTCATAAATGAGTCAGTTGCCAAGTGTCTAGATTTTGATTGCATGACCACGGGGATGCGACCATGGTCGTAAGTGTGAGAAACAGCCATAAGGCACTTTTTCCAGTGTCATTGTAACTTTGAACGGTCACTCAAGGACGGTTGTAAGTTGAGAACTATCTGTAGTACATCACCAATCCCAGCTCACTTTTGGGGTTGTTGAAAAGAACCCCGAAAAGTAAAGGAAGGAATCCCTGTTAAAAGCAAAATAAAAAGAATAAAATAAACTTTTTATGAAGCAGAGACAGTAGAAAGTTTGCTCTAAATTCAACTTTGAGATTGGAAGCAAATTTCCTAAACTGGTCAGAGGAATATATTTGACAGTCGAGGAATATATTTACCTTTTATGAAGCTTGGAGGTAGACCTTGATGACTGAGGAAGGATTTGCATTTGGGTGTCTTTAGTCTTTATCTTCCACTCTTGCCACTACTGTTACCCTGAGTTGGACCATCGATGGTCCATCCATTCCTGCATCCCAGAAGATGGCCCACTAGAGATGCTTGTGGAGAGGAAAGAAGAGGAGGTTGATCAACAGAACAGGGAGATGAGCAGATTTCACAGCCTATTTCTTTCTCTTTCTTGGGCAGGATTTCCTGAAGAGGGAGCCAGCATGATTTCTTTGATGGAGCAAAGGGAAGAACTACAGGCTGTGAATGAAAACTTGGGCCAAGAACCAGAAGAAAAGGAAACCAGGCAAGATGCCCACACAGGTGAGGGGACAGCAAAACTCTGAATTGAATGAATGGATGGATGGATGGTATCTATTGGCAGTAGCAATAGCACTTAGACTTATATACTGCTTTACAGTGCTTTACAGCTCTCTCTAAGCAGTTTACAGAGTCAGCATATTGCCCACAATAATTTTACCCACCTCGGAAAGATGGACAGCTGAGTCAACCTTGAGCCTGGTAAGATTTGAACTGCCAAATTGCAGCCGGCCGGCAGTTGGCAGAAGTAGCCTGCAATAACCACTGCGCCACCACGGCTCATAGCAGAAACATAAAATGGAGTTTAAAACATTTATTGAATCATTTGTTTATACGTCGTCAGGTTTAGAGCCCATCCATCTCTCCCTCAGTAACTGAAAATATAAACATTTTATTAAAATGTTTTAACCCACATTCATATTTATTCCTTTATAATCTTTTTGGATCTTGCTAGAGGATGGAAGGACCATGGAGAATGAAGACTGGGAAGAAGAGGAGGAGGAGGAAGAGGAAGAATCTTCATTTGCCCATGTAGGCCAGGACCTCAAGGTCCCCTCACAAGTCCTGGACTGGAAGAAAGTGTGTGAGGCTCTACACAGCAGGAGTATCCAGAACGGGGACAGGAAAGCCAGGCTCCAAAGGGAGAAAGCCTCCAGGGGGAGCTGTTCCTGGGGTAACCAACATTGTCGTCTCCACTACCGCTGTGCGGGTACCATCTCCCCCCGATTCTTTGACTGCCCTGATTGCGGGAAGCGGTTTACTCTGAGTTCCCACCTGATCCGGCACCAGCGGGTACACACGGGGGAGAGACCGTTCGGGTGCCGATCCTGCACCAAGAGCTTCTCTCAGAGGTCGGACTTGGTGCGCCACGAACGCACACACGCCGGGGTCAAGCTGTACCGGTGTACCCAGTGTGACAAATCCTTCTCGGAGAGTTCCCATCTCATCCGCCACCAGCTGATCCATTCTGGGGAGAAACCTTTTAAGTGCAACGTGTGCGGCAAGCGTTACGGGGACAGCTCCTACCTCACGGTGCACCAGCGGGCCCACACGGGGGCTCGGCCTTACCGCTGCGCTCGCTGTGGCAAGAGTTTTGGACGATCCTCGACTCTCATCCGCCACCAGCAGGTCCACGGGGACCCAGCGCCTTTCCCTGGAGACAAGCCGCGTCCCCGAGGTATTTGGACCGCATTTGCCTGCCTGTCGGGCGATGGGGTGGCAGAGCCACTTCTCTCTCCTCAGAGGACGTCCACGTCACCGGCGCAATCCCTTGTGTCATCCGTGCTATCCCTGCCGCCCCCTCCACGGATGGACCCCCGTTCCATGAGGATTATGGGATGGCAATGGGGGATAGAATGAAAAGAATGTCAGAGAATCCTAATGGAGTTGAGCCTGCTTTGAAGAAGAGGACCAAGGATTGGGTGAATAGCGAGGATCACCTTGGTTGCTAGGGCTACCTAAGGCGATCCAATGGAGGAATAACTCCTTGTGAGAGCTGATGGACCATGTCAAAAAGGTTGACGGAGGGTAGAAGAAGCTCTTCGGCTGAGAAGTATTTTGTAGTTGGGAATGACGAGAGTTAAATAACTGGAGGGTTATTTTGCTTATTAAAGATAATTCAATATTGGGGATTATCGGAAGGGCATAACAGGACACCCCAAAGGTGCTTTTTCAAGAGGCAACTAGACTTTCTTGTTTTTTTTTTCTTTTGAAGATGTTTCGCTTCTCATCCAAGAAGCTTCCTCAGCTCTAACAGGATAGCGGGGAATGGAAGGATTTATATTCCTTGTAATCGGCTTCCAACAACCCGCTAAAACCGTGATGGCGAACCTATGGCATGAGTGCCACAGGTGGCACGCTGAGCCATATCTGTGGGCACATGAGTGTTGCTCTAGCTCAGGTCCAGCATGCATGGGCACGCCAGCCAGCCGATTTTTGGGCCTTCCAAGCCCACCGGAAGTTGGGAAACGGGCCGTTTCCGGCCTCCTGAGGGCCTCTGGGGCAGTGGGGGAGGCTGTTTTTGCCCTCCCCAGGCTCCAAGAAAACCTCTGGAGCCTGGGGAGGGCGAAAAACAGGCCTTCTGGGACCACCAGTAACTTTTTTGCCATTGCGTGCCAAAAGCAGGGAGAGCATGGGGGGGGGGTTATGCGTGCATGGGGGGGGGGGCATGGGGGGCATTGAATTATGGGTGTGGGCACGCATGCATGTGACCCCCCCCATGCTCCCCTCGCTTTTGGCACACGACGGCAAAAAGGTTAGCCATCACTGCTCTAAAATAGGAGCCTGAGTGGCGTAGCAGGCTAATGCCTCCTATTAAGGCAGCATTTAACATCCAGCTGCCTGCAATTACTGCGAGTTCTAATCTCACCAGGCTCAAGTTTGACTCAGCCTTCCATCCTTTCTAAGGTGGGTAAAATGAGGACCCGGTTTGTGGGGGCAATAAGCTGACTTTGTATAAATATACAAAAGTATGGAGGCTATTGCTTAACGCATTGTAAGCCGCCCTGAGTCTCCGGAGAAGGACAGCAT
>WNWU01013601.1:1815667-1833098 GCA_012654045.1 Ptyas mucosa
CTGGACAACTGGTTCTAACATTATATACACCATATAGAATCCTAACACTACAGACCTATCAGCCTGAGCTCAATATCAGGGATCCTGGAAAAGATAATCAAGCAATGAATCAGTGAACACCTAGAAGCAAACAAAGTAATAACCAAAAGCCAACATGGGTTTGTCAAAAATAGATTATGCCAGACTAATCTTATTGCATTCTTTGACAAACTGACAAAATTAGTGGACCAAAAGAATGGTGTCGATATAATTTACTTGGACCAGTAAGGCATTTGATAAAGTAGACCATAGCCTACTAATAGATAAAATAGAAAAAATGTGGGTTAGACAGGATCACCACCAGATGGATTCGTAATTGGCTGACCAACTGCACTCAACATGTAGTCCTCAATGGAACTGCATCTACATGGAGGGAAGTATGCAGTGGAGTACCCCAAGGCTCTGTTTTAGGCCCAGTACTCTTCAACATCTTCATCAGTTACTTGGATGAGGGGATAGATGGGGAACTCATCAAATTTGCAGATGATACCGAGCTAGCAGTAATAGCCAACACTCTGGAAGACAGGCTTAAGATGCAGAAGGATTTTGACAGACTTAAACATTGGGTGCTATCTAACAAAATGAAATTCAATGGTAAAAAGGTTCTACATTTAAGCAAGAAAAACAATGCACAGGTCCAGTATATGTGGTACCTAGCTCAATAGTAGTAACTGTGGGAGGGATCTTGGAGTCCTAGTGGACAACCATTTAAATATGAGCCAGCAATGTGCAGCAGCTGCCAAAAAAGGCAACATGGTTCTAGACTGCATAAACAGAGGGATAGAATCAAGATCATGTGAAGTGTTAATACCACTTAATAATCCCTTGGTAAGGCCACACTTGAAACACTGCATCCAGTTTTGGTTGTCATGATGTAAAAAACATCGTGGAAACTCTAAAAAGAGTGCAGAGAAGAGCAACAAAGATGATTAGGGGACTGGAGGCTAAAACATATGAAGAAGGGTTGCAGGAACTGGGTTTGTCTAGTTTAATGAAAAGAAGGACTAGGGGAGACATGATAGCAGTGTTCCAATATCTCAGGTGCTGCCACAAAGAAGAGGGAGTCAAGCTATTCTCCAAAGCATGTGAGGGCAGGACAAGAAGCAATGAGTGAAACTAATTAAGGAGAGAAGCAACCTAGAACTAAGGAGAAATTTCTTGACAGTTAGAACAATTAATCAGTGGAATAACTTGCCTCTAGAAGTTATGAATTCTCCAACACTGAAAGTTTTAAGAAGTTATTGGATAACCATTTGTCTGCAGTGGTGTAGGGTTTCTTGCCTAAGCAGGGGGTTGGACTAGAAGACCTCCAAGGTCCCTTCCAACTCTGTTATTCTGTGATACTGTGTTGCTTGGTGCTCGAGTCTCGAACCTTGAACTGCTGGCTTTTCAGCCGACAGAAAGTTATTCATAAATTGACAACAAAAATGGTGCAAGATCAGAGGGACAAAATATCAGGAGGGACTGGAGGAACTGAATATGTACAGCCTGAGGGACAGAAGGGAAAGAGGGGGAGGACATGTCTGAAACCTATAAATATGTTGAGGGTGCGAATAAGGTTCTAGAAGGGAGTATTTTCAATTCCGAGTAAAAATCAAGAACTTGGGGGCATGACCTCAAATTGACAGGAGGGAAGTTCAAAAGTCACGTTAGGAAGTATTACTTCGTGGAAAGAGTAATTGAAGTTTGGAACCAACTTCCAGCGGGAGGGAGCGGGCTGATCATCAGTAACTGAGTTTAAACATGCTTTTCTGTTTTTCTGTTTCTGAGTTTGAACAAATTAAAAAGGCAAGCTAGTCTGCTTTGAGCTGCAGAAATGTCCAAAAATTCCACAAAATCCCTTAGAATAAAATAGGAAACAGCCAGTGGCTGCAGGCCTCATCCCTCAGGGGGAATGTCTGTGTGTGTGTGTGTGTGTGTGTGTGTGTGTGTGTGAGAGAGAGAGAGAGAGAGAGAGAGAGAGAGAGAGAGAGAGAGAGAGAGAGAGAGGCTGTGTTTGTTACCTGAGAAAAAGGTATTTTCTGATTGTACACATGATCTTTGGCTTCTCCCACCAGCTGGAGTAGTTAATTCTTTGCTTACTAAATTCTATGAATGGTTAGATAAAAGGAGGATAGCTGAGACAAATGTGTAGTGTTAGACTAGAATTATATACATTATTATAGATAAATATGTATGTGAATTGTATAGATAGGTATATGTAGGTATAGGTATGTATAATTGTATAGGAATAAGGTATACATTAATATTATTATATTATGTTTAACATATAAGGTGTAAGGAATATATTATTATATTATCATCAGTATATTATGTATTAACTTAAAGTGTTGGAAGATGCTTGGGACCAGTGATGTCATATCTATGTCCAATGTTTTTAATTTTGAACTACTAATAAAAAGCTTTTTAAAAAATTCTTTGCTTACTATATTAACTTGCTAGGATTGGGGATCAGGTTTTTAGCCACTAATGATGGTTGACAAGCCACATTATCTGAATTAGCACAACACGCTGAGCTCAAAGGAAATAAAGGCAGGCTTTAGGTTTTTCAACCAGGCCTGGTCAATTCATCACCACTCACCTTGGTTATCTTCTTCACCTCAGAAGACCCTGACATTTGGTGTGTCTAAGCCAAAGTCATACACAACAAGGTAAATCCATGGTGATGATGCAAATCAATCATTTTATGACCCAAAGGTTCTTTCTTTCAAAGGACGACTGGACTTTCTTGTTTTGCTAGAAGATATTTCACTTCTCTTCCAGGAGAAGTGGTATTCAGTTGGTATTCAGCCGGTTCGGACTGGTTTGGGCGAACCGATAGCGGAAATCGTGGGTGGGCCTGCCCACCTGCCCTGGCTCTATGCCATCCTATTTAGGCAAATGCAGAAAGCATGCGCGTGAGCAAAGTGCATGCATGGAAGGCCAGGCACATACATGGAAGGCGTGTGCATGAAGCGAGCATGTGCATGTGAGGCGAACCGGTGGTAACAAAAAGTGAAACCCACCGCTGTATTGAATGGTGGAGAATGGAAGGATTTTTACTCCTTGCAGTCATGTTAGCCCTCTTTCTGAGAGTCGTTGAGGCCACTTGGAGGTTTATCTCTGCCCTCAGGGTCACCTGAATCCTGTAGTCTGCATTGATTTTCTGCAAATCCTGCATGCTCCTGTATGAAAGGATTTCCAGAAAAAAGAAATGCTGATTACAGGATTCAGGTGACCCTGAGGCTACAGATGAGCCTCCAAGTGGCCTCAATGACTCTCAGAAAGAGGGCTGGCGACCACATGACCGCATGGAATATACTGGAAATCCTCCCGTTCTCCACCATTCAGTCAGAACTGAAGAAGCTTCTTGTATAAGAAGCGAAACGTCTTCTAACAAAACAAGAACGACCAGTTGCCCAGTTGAAAGAAAGCACCTTTGGGGCAGCTGTGACCTGGATGTCTGAGACTCTCCAGCGAATATTTTATTTTTTATTTTTTTATTATTAGATTTGTATACCGCCCTACTTCCGAAGGACTCAGGGTGGTGAACAGTTAAACACTAAATACAGACTATAAATATTTAGAAACTGATTAAAAATACAATTGAATAGTTTGATATAGAATGGAATTAAATTAAAACATTCTCAAATTCATAAGGTAGATCCAAATTTAAAGAATTTAATGGTTTGAAGGGAGGTTAGGCCAGGCCGGCTTGCATGAATAAGAATGTTTTGAGGGCCCGGCAGAAAGCCCGGAGATCTGGGATTAATCGTATCTCCAAGGGCAGCTCATTCCAAATTGTGGGTCCTCCCACAGAGAAGGCTCTCCTCCTGGGGGCCGCCAGTTGACATTGTTTGGCTGACGGCACCCTGAGAAGTCCCTCTCTATGGGACCGTACTGGTCGGTGGGAGGTTATTGGTGGCAGAAGGCGGTCTCGAAGATATCCCGGTCCTAAGCCATGGAGTGCTTTAAAGATGGTAACCGAAACCTTGAAGCACACCCGGAAGACCACAGGGAGCCAGTGCAGTTCGCGCAGAAGGGGAGCCACATGGGAATGCCACGTTGCTCCCATAACTACCCGCGCGGCTGCATTCTGGACCAACTGGAGCCTCCGGGTGCTCCTCAAGGGAAGCCCCATGTAGAGAGCATTGCAGTAGTCCATGCGGGAAGTGACGAGGGCATGAGTGACTGTATTTAACGAGTCCCGATCTAGAAAGGGACGCAACTGGCGTACCAGGCAAACCTGATAAAAAGCTCTCCTGGCCACAGCCATCAAGTGTTCTTCTAAAGACAGCTGTGAGTCCAGGAGGACACCTAGGTTGCGAGCCCTCTCTGTGGGGGGTAAAGATTCATCCCCAATAGTCAGTGATGGTATCAATTGACTATAATGGGATGACGGAAACCACAGCCACTCGGTCTTGGATGGGTTTAGCTTGAGTCTGTTCCTCCCCATCTAGATCCGTACAGCCTCCAAGCACCGGGACATCACTTCAAGGGCATCATTGGGTTGGTTCGGGGTGGAGATGTACAGCTGGGTGTCATCAACATACTGGTGGTACTTCACCCCAAAACCACGGATGAGCTCACCCAGTGGCTTCACATAAATGTTGAACAGGAGGGGTGAGAGAACTGACCCCTGTGGCACCCCAGGGGTCTGGGGTCTTGGGATTGATCTCTGTCCTCCTGTTAACACAGTCTGCGACCGGTCAGAGAGAAAGGAAGAGAACCACGGTAATACGGTGCCTCCCACTCCCAACCCCTCCAATCGGTGCAGCATGATACCATGATTGATGGTATCAAAAGCCTCTGAGAGGTCTAATAGGACCAGGACGGAGGAACAACCTCTGTCCCGAGCTCTCCAGAGATCATCAACCAATGCGACCAATGCCGTTAAGCCCAACTGGAATGGATCCAGATAAGCCGATTCATCCAAGTACTGGGGGAGCTGTCATGCCACCACACTCTCAACAACCTTCGCAATAAAGCAAAGGTTGGAGACTGGACGATAATTAGCTAATACTGCCGGGTCCAGGGAAGGCTTCTTGAGGAGAGATCTTACCACCGCCTCTTTCAAGGCAGTAGGAAAAACACCCTCACTCAGAGAAGCATTTATGATTCCCTGGAGCTAGCCTCATGTAACCTCCTGAGAGGCCAGCACCAACCAGGAGGGATACGGGTCCAATAAACATGTGGTGGCATTCAGTCTCCCCAGTATCCTGTCCATGTTTTCGAGAGTTACAGAGTCAAACTCTTCCCAGATAATATTCTCAAGTCCTGCCCTCATCCTTTCCCTTGAATCTACTATGTCAGAGTCCAGATGTTCTCGAATCTGAGTGATTTTATCATACAGATATTGTACAAAATCCTCGGGTCTACCCTTTAAGGGGTCTTCCCGCGCTTCCTGAAGGAGCAGGGAGCGGGTCACCCTAAACAGTGTGGCCGGGCGATTATCTGATGATGCAACAAGAGCGGAAAAGTAGTTATATTTTGCCGCTTTTATCGCCACTAGATAAGTTCTAATGTGAGCTCTTATCAGTGTTTGATCAGATTCAGTTCGACTGGTCCTCCAATCACTCTCCAGGTGTCTTTTCCAATGCTTCATCTCCCTCAGCTCCTCAGTGAACCAAGGAGCCAAGCGAGACCGGCGTCGAGTCAGAGGCCGCAAAGGCATGACTCGATTCAAGGCCCCGGTAACCGCCCTATCCCAGGCGGCCACTAGGTCCTCAGTCGAGCTGTGAGCCAAAGACTCAGGAAGTGGCCCAAGCTCCATCTGGAACTGCTCTGGGTCCATCAGGCGCCTGGGACGGAACCATTTTGTCAGTTCTGCCTCCCTACGATGGGGTGTAACGGTTCAAAGGTCAAAGCGAAGGAGGGAATGATCCGACCATGACAAGGGTTCAGTTACTACAGTATATCCCTGATATCGAGATCATTCAGACACTGACCAGAGACAAAAATTAAGTCTAGAGTGTTTGCCTCCATGTGAGTGGGGTCATGCACTAATTGGGTCAGGTCCATAGCCATCATGGAAGCCATGAACTCCCTCGCTGTCTCAGACGTTTCACCAATGGATGGCAGGTTAAAATCCCCCATGACCATAAGCCTCGGGGTATCAGCCGCCACCCCGGCTGTTAACATGAGGGTCTGGTTGATGTAACGTGAGAAAGAAACAGATAGATTTCCAAACACCTGCCAACTATTGTACCCTCTTTTAGATTAAAGCATTGTATCTTTTTAATATCCACGGGGGTAGCATTTCTGAGCCACAGAAATCCTTACCTTCATAGTTCTTCAAATCCATGGCTCTTTAAGTTCTTCAGATTGATGACCTTCAACAAGCCACAGGCCCTCTTTGAGCTTCAGAAGCTAATCTGGTTAGCTCTTGGATCAGGGGTGGGTTCTACTTACCTTTACTACTACTTCACAACGGGAGTATGCGTGCACGCTCGCTTTGCTTGCTCGTGCGCTTGCGCAGATCGTACCTTATGACGTCTGGGCAGGTGGGCGGAGCTTCCTGCCGCTTTTACTACCGGTTCGCAAGAACCAGACAGAACCGGGAGCAACCCACCACGTCCTTGGATGGTATCCTGAGGAAATCCAGAAATGTTGGCTAGATTAGGAACTGGGAAAAAAAATTCAGTTGGAACAGCTAAAGCGTTCTCAAGAAAACTATATGAACGTATCCATGCAATCACCAAGACCTAAGCACAATCTGAGGCAGTTTTCACCTTTTTTATTAGAGGTTATATCGATGTTCTCTGCCCTTTATTTCCCAATCGACGGCAATCTTTTCTTTAAACCGGTGTTTTTCAAATTTGCAACTTTACAATGTGTGGCCTTCAATTCCCGGAATTCCATGCTGGCTGGGGAATTCTGGGAGTTGAAGGCCACACATCTTAAACGTGCCAACTTTTTTTTTAAAGTGCTTTTAACAGTAGCTTTAGGAGAACAGACAGTCCCACCTAGAAATCAAAAATACCCAGTAGTTTACCAGGTAAATCCTTTCTGAAGAATTTCATTTGTATTCCTTTTTTTAAAAGTCACTTTTTTCCTTAAAGGTATAATGATGATTCATTCTGCTAAAAGGAAGAAGAAATCTATTTTTAGCCATCTAGCATTCCATCGCAGAACTGAGGGACACTCAGTTGTTTATTTGTCCGTTAAATCATTAAAGCATTTCCTGCTTTGGGCAGTAAAGAATGATTTGAAAAACCCACAGCTCTTGCCTACGCTGTTTATCAGACGTGTTCTGTTGATTGATGATTAAAGTTTAGGGGATTCTCGCTTCAGCAGTTGTAATCAGTTTGATGGGGTTTTTTTTAAAGGGAGAGGAATGGGAAATGTGTTCATTTTTTGAGATAAGGTAAAGAGGATGTTTTGGGCTCCTTTCTTTTGAAGAGGAGCAGGAATTTAGTGACAAAAAAGGATTTACGGTAACTAAACCCAAGGATCCAACCGTGGCTCTCCATTGTAGAAAGTTAGCACCTACCCATCTCCTAGAAGAATGAAATATTTTGAGGAATATTAAAATGGGCAGATTATTATATTTTCTGAAAGGGAAAAATGGAGAAACATGTTTTTTTTTTAAAAAAAAACAGCCCCCACTTTTCTTAATAGCCGTCAGCAGGTTTCAGCACTTAAGAGATAGAGCTTATTGAAAGATGCCAAGTACAGTAGAACCTCTGGTCACGACCATAATTCGTTCCGTAACTTTAGTCACAATCCGATTTGATTGTGACCTGAACTTAATTTTGGAAATTTGGCGCTTACAAAAAAAAAAAAAAAGGCGCAGAAGGGGAAATTGGCCACGAACAAAAAAATATTGTGAAGTTTTTGGTCGGAACCCGATTTAGTTATGGTCAGAAGCATTCGTGACGAGAGGTTCTACTGTATCTAGATAGTTCTATTCATAGGCAGCAAGGTCAGAACAAGCTCTCACCCACAATAGGAATTGCCAAACGCCACTTCATTGCACTAGCAGTCCAAACTTCAACCAAATCTGGGAGCTCAGACAACCTACAGAGCCAGCTATGACTCCTACAACAACCAATAGAATACATGTTCTTGCACAGGAACAGAAAGTTCAAGTGCAAAGCCCAAGAGAATGTATAACACCCCTCTCCCAAACTCAACTCCATGTGGTCAGCTGCACCAGAACCATCCATGTGGTTCTGCTTCATCATTAAACCATCTTTCCAATCAGCCGCCATGTTTCTAGTGCCTTTCTCCTGGCTTGGAACTGAACTAGATGGATATTTCTTCCAACACTATGATCTTGGCAAGACTGGCCCTCTGCTGTCTCCAATCTTACAATGTTGGGTGCAGGCTGCAAAGTAGGTAAGCAGCCGCTAAGCCTTAGAGACTGTTGCTGCCACCTCTGAGAGGACCACCAGACAGTGAAAAGTTGAAGAAATGTCAGATTGTTTGGAAGAATGACTTGATCTTCTCAGAAATTATGACATCTGAGGAACTAAGAAATTGCAGTTCCTGAATCTTTGGGTAGATACTAGGAGCTTCTGGAATGAATATGTTGTCCTAGCCTTGTTCAAAGAGTAGAATGACATCTATGGTAGCTTGCCTGGGAATACTCTGCATCTTGAAGTTTGAGTTGACCCATCTTGAGCACTGCTTCTCAACCTTGGCAACTTTAAGATGTATGGACTTCAACTCCCAAAATTCCCCAGGCGAACATTGATCTCGTCTAATGATTCACAGCTTAGGTCTGGTTACCCCAAGGATTAGGATAATTTAATAGCATTTAGGCCTTTCTTTAATTGCCCAGTAAGCTGTCTGGGAATTATGGGAGTTGAAGTCCAAACATTTTAAAATTGCCAATACTGAGAAACACTGACCTAGAGATATTTTGACTTTTGCCAGATCCTTCCTTCCTTCCTTCCTTCCTTCCTTCCTTCCTTCCTTCCTTCCTTCCTTCCTTCCTTTCTTTCCCCAGGCATTTAGACCAGAAAATGGAGTCAGCTTTGCTTGAGGATTGCTTTTTTTTTTCATTCTTCCTTATCTCAAGTCATTTTGTGTGTGTGTGGGGGGGGTGTTTTGCTAATTTTTACTGTGGGCTTTGTAATCCTTGTAGATTGTCTAGAGCTTTTTTGATGAGATGGGCAGCTGTACACCTTGTTTAAAGCCCTATTACTAATCTTTCCATTGGGGTCTGTCTGTTTTTAATAATCTGCTATCTGAACCTGTTGTGTCTATTCAACACATATTGGTTAAAGCTAATTATGATTTATAATTAGCAGAATAACAAGAGTTGTAAGGGAGGTCTCTCCAACAAGAGTTGGAGGTCTTCTAGAGTAGTCCAAGCCCTGCTTAAGCAGGAGAGCCTACCATTAGTGGACAAATATCTGTCCAATTTCTTCTTAAAAACCTCCAGTGTTGGAAAACCCACAACCCCACAACTGTGTATAAATCAAGAATTGTCCCATTTTTGGGCTACCTGCTCCAGGCTTAACTGCTGTTAAATGCTCCCCATTCCTAGGGCAACCAGACTTGAACTGTGAATGACTAGACCAGATCAATGTATAAACCAGCCTGGGGAATTTTGGATATTGAAGTCCAGACATCTTAAAGTTGCTGAGGTTGGGAAAAACTGATCTGAATTGCCCAAAAATGAAGAAAAACAAGTTAAGAGTTCCCGTAGCTTTTGCTGCCATCTAGTATCATCCAGATTCTTGTAGGCCAAATCTGGTTTCCCACCGTACCTCTCTTGTTTGTTTGTTTGTTTTATTAGATTTATATACCGCCCTACTCCCAAAGGACTCAGGGCAGTGAACAGGCACGAAATAAAATACATAAATACAAAATTTAAAAGCAGAAATAAAACCAAATTAAACAATTTAGCCCAAGATAAATTTAAAACATCCCAATAATTTAAAAACAGATTTAAAAATTTTCAATTTAAAAGAAAAGGGGGAAAAGGTTAGGCCAGGCCAGCTTGCTGGAATAGAAAGGTCTTAAGAGCGTGGCGGAAAGTGCGCAGATCCGGGATCCTCCGTATCTCCGGGGGGAGCTCATTCCAGATAGTGGGTGCCCCCACAGAGAAAGCCCTCCCCCTGGGGGCCACCAGTCGACACTGTTTGGCCGACGGCACCTGGAGGAGCCCCTCTCTATGAGAGCGTACCGGCCGGTGGGAGGCTATTTGTGGTAGTAGGCGGTCCCGTAAGTAGCCAAGTCCTAAGCCATGGAGTACTCTAAAGGTGGTGACCAAAACCTTGAAGCGCACCCGGAAGACCACCGGGAGCCAGTGCAGCTCACGCAGGAGAGGTGTTACATGGGAGCGCCATGTCGCTCCCATAACCACCCGCGCAGCCGCACTCTGCGCCAGTTGGAGTCTCCGGGTGCTCCTCAAGGGGAGCCCCATGTAGAGAGCGTTGCGATAGTCCAGGCGGGGAGTGACGAGGACATGAGTGACTGTGTGTAAGGCATCTCGATCCAGAAAGGGACGCAACTGATGAATCAGGCGAACCTGATGAAAAACCCTCCCGGTCACGGCCGTCAAATGCTCTTCTAAAGACAGCCGTGAATCCAGGAGGGCGCCCAAGTTGTGAGCCCTCTCCATGAGCGCCAGCGATTCGCCCCCAATAGTCAGCGATGGCATCAACTGACTACAACGGGACGTCGGAAACCACAGCCACTCGGTCTTGGATGGGTTGAGTCTGAGCCTGTTACTCCCCATCCAGATCCACACAGCCTCCAGACACCGGGACATCACTTCAAGGGCATCGTTGGGGTGGTCCAGGGTGGAGATGTACAGCTGGGTGTCATCAGCGTACTGCTGTACCACCAGTTATCAACATAATTGCCTTTGTCACCAACATCACAGGGAATATCTTATTCATTAGATGTGCAGCCTAGAAACTCATCCCATCTCTAGCAGCGAGTGTGGAGAAAGAGAAACTGATAAGGGAGTATAAAATAATCATTCGGGAATGTAACATTAAAGGGATGATGTCTGACAGGTTGTTTGTTTTACAAGCTGTAAAAACATAAACTTCTTTCCTTCTTGATTCAGGCACAATTTCTCTGAAAGTCATTCATGACAAGTGTCAGTTTCCTTTTGATCTAACGATGGCATTAAGGAAGAATGGGGAGGGAGAAACTTTTTGTGAAAAGTCCCTTTTGCTTTGCTTAGTTAGCTCAGCACCTTGGGACCCCCAGGAAATCCAGACAATGGAGATTAATTCTTTGCTCCCTCTGGACTTTCCAGTTTCTCTTAGATCTGTTTGGGTTCCTTATATATCAAATTTGCAAAGTGATTTTATGCATGGGATTTCATCTTATGTCTACTGCACTCGGTTGGGCTTAGTCTCAATATAAGTGTGCGGAATGAACTGTACATGTCTTTCCCCCCCCCCAATTTTTTATTTTATTTCTCATAAACATATTTAAATGTACCATCATTTTCCATTCATCTTATCTTTTAACTTTCGGGGCTGCTCTTTTACCATTTACCCTCCTTTATTTTACCACAACTTTTCCTCTTATCCTCCCCTTCTCTTCCTTCCTCTATCTCTTCCTACTTTCTTCGTTCTTCCTCTGCTTCTCTTTCCTACTTCCCTTTCCCTTCCCCCCACTCCTCTTTTCTTCCTCCCTTTCTGACTTTCTCTCCTACTCCTCTTTCTCCTCCCTTTTCTTCCTCTCCTTTCCCCTTTCTTCTCCCTCTCCTCTCCTTTCCTGTGTCTCTGAATATTGGATAACAACTCCCATTCCTAGAGATACTGGGCCAATGAGGGTCCCAATCATTCCCTCTCTTCGGTAAAGCAACTTGTACCCTTCGTTAAATATATTCAAGAGATATATTGCTGTTTTTATGCTTATCAAACTATCTACTTAATATTTATTTTATTTATTTATTTATTTTATTTAATTTGTATACCGCCCTTCTCCCAATGGGACTCAGGGCGGTGAACAGCCAAAATTAAAATACATATAAATACAAAAGTTAAGATAGTTAAAAATGCATTAAATTAATCGGCCTCCCAATTTAAAACCCCAAATCTTATAAAATTTAAAATCCCACTAAAAAAATATTTAGGCGACGCCCGCTTAATAGAATAAATATGTCTTCAGGGCCTTACGGAAGGTCCGGAGGTCCGGGATCAGTCTTATTCCGGGAGGTAGCTCATTCCACAGGGCGGGTGCCCCCACTGAGAATAATATAGGGGTGATATAGAGTAGAGTAGGGGTGTCAAACTCAAGGCTCGCAGGCTGGATCTGGCCCACGGGGCGCTTAGATCTGTCCCATGGGGCTGCCCTGGAAATAGCAAAAGACTGGCCTATGGTGCCTCTGGAAGTGAAAATGGAGCTCGGGAGAGTTGTATGCGCCCACCCCCGCAAGCTCCATTTTCACTGGCAGAGGGCTGCAGGAGGCTGTCGCAGTAGGAAACAGACATTGAGCTGGCCACACCCACCCTGGCCACGCCCCACGCCCCCACTCCCAAGGTCAAACACAACCCTAATGTAGCCCTCAATGAAATTGAATTTGACACCCCTGGTATAGAGTTTCCTGCCTAAGCAGCCGGTTGGACTTGAAGACCTCCAAGGTCCCTTCCAACTCTTGTTATTCTATTCTAATATTATAATTTCATTTGGTCTCAGCACACTGTGTGAAGCTGGGGATATAGTTTATGACCCGTGATCCATAGATCTGCACAATCTATGGCATGTTTGACAAACTGTGGTTAAAACAAAAATGACTTAATATATCTGATTGCAAGATCTATATCTATCTATCTATCTATCTATCTATCTATCTATCTATCTATCAGCTATTACATATGTATACAATGTATACAAATATAGTTATCATAGAGTTAAATAAGAAGAAATAAAATTCACAAGTATATTTGTTTAAGAAAGGGCAAAGCAGAGCCAGGATGATACAGCAAATGTAAAAGGAGCCTGAGTGGCGTAGCAGGCTAATGCCTCCTATTAAGGCAGCATTTAACATCCAGCTGCCTGCAATTACTGCGAGTTCTAATCTCACCAGGCTCAAGGTTGACTCAGCCTTCCATCCTTTCTAAGGTGGGTAAAATGAGGACCCGGTTTGTGGGGGCAATAAGCTGACTTTGTATAAATATACAAAAGTATGAAGGCTATTGCTTAACGCATTGTAAGCCACCCTGAGTCTCCGGAGAAGGGCGGCATATAAATATAAATTAAAAAAAAATGTAATACAGAATTAGTTTGCTAACATTTCAGGTGCAACCAACCAATTTGTTACCTGGAAGTCATTAGTACAATGACTATGATTTAAGAATATTTTATTATTATTATCATTGCCGGTATTTGGATTGCAGGTATACCTCATTGCAGTACAAAGCCAGCGCTCATCACTAATTGGTGATCATGAGTTCTAAGGAATTCAATGCAGTTTGTTTTTCTTCTTCCACGTTTTATGTTCCAGATAAAGTCAATGAGGTTGAATGACTAATAAAAGGAGGTTACTGAGACCCATATCTCCTGATATAGACCAGCTCTCTTAACTCAATGTTTCTTAACTGTGGCAACTTTAAGATGTGGGGACTTTAAGGGGTGGGTTCTACTTACATTTATTACCAGTTTGCAACAGGATTGCGCGCATACGTGAATGAAGCGAGCATGTGTACCTTGCTTCTGCGCATGTGCAGATAGCTGATGACAACATCCGGGGCGGTGGGTAGGGCCTCCCACCAGTTTTACTACCAATTCTATAGAACCGGTCCGAACCGGGGGCAACCCACCACTGTCTTCAACTCCTAGAATTCCTCAGCAACTGGGGAATTCTGGGAGTTGAAGTCCACATATCTTAACGTTGTCAAGTTAGGAAAGACTGCTCCTGCTCTTCATCACCCAGTCTTGCTGCATCTTAGGGCAGCATCGACTCTCTGGAGATGTATACCTCTACTTCCTACTTATCTTCACCTACCTAATGGCACATCCTGATTGAGTCCTATACAGGTGCAAAATGCTGTCTCAAATGCGCTGCCCTTGCCTGACATTTTGTTGGAAGAAATATCCATCTAGTTCAGTTCCAAGTGGGGAGAAAGACACTGGAAATATGGAGACTGATTGCAGAGATGGTTTATTGATGGATAGGAACACATGGGTTTGAGGTCTTGGTGCCGCTGAACACATGGAGTTGAGAGAGAGAGAGAGAGAGAGAGAAAGAGAGGGAGAGAGAGAGGGAGAGAGAGAGAGAGGGAGGTATTTATACCCTCTCTTGGGCCTTGCCTTTGAGCTTTCTGTTCCTGTGCAAGAAATGTATTCTATTGTTTGCTATAATCAGACTCCCATGTGGTCATGTGGGGTCAGTTTGTCTGAATCAAGTTTGAAGCCTGCTGGGTAATGCAATGAAGAGGCTTGCGTCCTGAAAGGGTGTTGGGCCATTCCCATTGTGTCTTAATGTCTTTCCTGGTTTGGATCTTGAGTGAGGGCTGATCCTACCATTCTACCTAATTCTGCCTTTGTTCAAAATATCCTGTCTTGAATAGATTATCAAATCTGCATTTCTAAAAGCTGGCCTCATCTTAGTATCTGCTCGGGGATAGTAGGGAATTGTGGCTCTGAACTTCTATCTCCCTTAAGATTTCTATTTCTCTTTTAGGGGAAATATAATATTCTGCCTTTTTAATATTTCCTAAAATATTTCATTCTTCTAGGAGAAGGGTGGGTGCTAACTTTCTACAATTTGATAGCAGCTAAGTATAGAGAATAGAGAGAGCCCAGTCAAACATTCATCAATTTTACTTTATTTTCCAGATTATCTGGTGGAACCTTCTTGCAAGAACTGGGGAGGGGAAACTGAGGCCGAGAATCCTGAGGGACAGAGTGGGGTATTTCTACTAGCAGACCTCGTGTGGTTTTTTATTTTTTTGCCAAAGAAAGACACACACACTGAGGCTGAGACACATACACATACACACTAGAAGATGGAGGTCAGAGACAGGACAATGACATAACCTAAGATTTTCTGCCAAATCTGATTAATCTCCTGGATGGATAAATCCAGGCCATCTCCCTCCAGGAGTTTGCCGTAAATAACCCAGAAGGTGGAAATTCCATTCGGCTGATTTTTGATTGCCTGAAATCCAGGAAGTCAATGAACTGGTGTCACTTGCTGTCTCCTTCGGTTAAGGGATCAGCCCTGGCATGTAAGAAAGTTTACAGCAGCTGGTTTCTGTTGACATATGATGGAGAATGTGGCAAAGGCAGTCTAAAGACCTTTGGCCAGAAAGAGAATATTGTAGAAGGCCAGAAGGAAAAGCCAGTGGCAGCAATAAACGACACCTATTGGATTTTGGTCTGCCATGCAAGCATAGGAGCATGGCTGGGGAAGGGGTGTGTGTGTGTGTGTATTGGTAGTGTTGGGGAATGGCAACCCAAGCTTCTATTTTTGTCGCATTCATCAGGTGCCAAGTCTGTTCCTCCCACCTGCAGGATTTAGTTGTTCTCACCTGGACGCCCTTGTTGCACCAGGAACCTCGGCATCACCTGCTGATATTTGCTGGGTTGCAGGACGATTAAGCAGGCAGGCATCTCCTCCTCCTTTGGGGCCGGGCCAAGAAGGGTACAGTGCTTGCTCTCTGCCGGCCCGCCCCCCCCCCCGCCCCAGTGCCTCCCGTATACCCCATGGAGTTGGAATAAAACTCAGGAGTGGCAGCCTGCCCAGCTCCTCCAACAGCTCCTTTTTCTATGTCTTCTGCAATTTCTATGCAAATAGTAACCTGATGCCAGGACGTGCGGAGAGACCTGTAACTGGCAGTTGGTATGGCCCAACCCGATCCAGAGTTATTTGCCCACTCGCCATCTCATTTCCCCAACTCTGATGCCCCATGGGTTCTTTCCTGCTGAGAGGGTATTTTTCCCCATTGTTAGTAAAAGTGGCATTTAAACTTTCCCTCATTTCACCATCGTCCAGGAAGCCTCAGGTATACAGAGAAATGTATGACAGCAGCAAACCCCCCCCCCTCCTCAGGGGGAGGAAGTGCCAGTATCTGAGTCTTGACACTATCCATGGCAATAGTGTTCCTTCCTGGAAACACCTGGACCAAAACATGGGTAGGGTTTTGGTTGTAGGCTTGGATGTGAAATGGCTCAAAATTCAAGACTGGGAGATCTGGTGGCTTGGGTGGCTTGAATGGTGGGCAGAAATCCAACAGGGTATTACTACTCGGATGCAACAGGAAAAGTTTTTCCTGTGGAGTCCTTGCTGCTCTCTGAGCTTGGTTGTTTTCTTGCAGACGTTTCATTACCAAACTAGGTAACATCATCAGTGCTAGTTGGGACTGGGGTTTGCTCTATCTGCTCTCTCTTCCTCTTCCTGCTAGTGCTGATGATGTTACGTAGTTTGCTGATGAACCGTCTGCAGGAAAACAACCAAGCTCAGAGAATACCACTTCAACCCTGAACTGCAAATATGCTTTTCTAAAGCTTTGCCTGTTGGGAGTTCTGCCTGTCGGGTGCCACTCGCTTTGGGGAAGCCTTTCGGCATGGATTGCAGCTAGAAATTAAGTTTAGATTTATTTATTCAATTTATTTATTTATTGTGTTGAACTATTTGCCACCCATCTTGTAGCAAATAACTCTGGATGGAGAGTTGCTCCCATTGTGGAGTTAATACCAGAGGCTGATCTTTCACTCAGGACCCAATTAGAATAGAATAACAGAGTTGGAAGGGACCTTGGAGGTCTTCTCATCCAACCTCCTGCTTAGGCAGGAAATCCTATACCACTTCAGACAAATGGTTATCCAACATCTTCTTAAAAACCTCCAGTTTTGGAGCATCCACAACTTCTAGAGGCAAGTGGTTCCACTGATTAATTGTTCTAACTGTCAGAAAATTTCTCCTTAGTTCTAAGTTGCTTCTTTCCTTGATTAGTTTCCACCCATTGCTTCTTGTCCTGCCCTCAGGTGCTTTGGAGAATAGGTTGACTCCCTCTTCTTTGTGGCAACCCCTGAGATATTGGAACGCTGCTATCATGTCTCCCCTAGTCCTTCTTCTCATTAAACTAGACATACCCAGTTCCTGCAACCGTTCTTCATATGTTTTCTTCATAATTCTGAGGAAAGAATCTGCTGCTTTGACAGATAGCGAGCAGTCTGCCCATCCTCAGTCCAAAAATGAACAGGCTGGGCTCCCTGCCACTTTCACACCCTTCCGAGACAGCCACCCACTTCCTCTCTACTTCCTTTTCTTATCCGTTCTCCAGTGTGCCCCATCTGTTGGCAGTTGTGGCTGAGGAGATTTGGTCAAAGGGATGCCTGCCATTTACTGTGGCAGCCTGGAAAGGGTATCGAAAGCCTTGGCAGGGTGGAAGTGGGTAGCAATTTCTTCTGCCTGTCTATGTCTCTAGTCCAGTGTTTCTCAAACCTAGCTACTTTAAGACGTGTGGACTTCAACTCCCAGAATTCCCCA
>WNWU01013601.1:1833498-1846682 GCA_012654045.1 Ptyas mucosa
TGGGGAATTCTGGGAGTTGAAGTCCACACGTCTTAAAGTAGCTAGGTTTGAGAAACACTGGACTAGAGACATAGGATAAGAAAAAAAGGCAATGCATGGAAGGACACTTCAATTCCTACTATGGGCGAATGGTTGCAGAAGTTGATGGGAATGGCAAAACTGACTACTTTGATTAAAGAAAAGAACATAAGTACTTTTGTTTCCACATGGAAACCGCTTCTGAACTTCATGCTCAGTATGGAGAAGAATGAAACTCTGAGCTTCACCAATTAGACTGATAGATCTTTATAGAAATGACTTGTTCTTACTATTATGGAAAAGCAAAAAGCTGTGATTTGATGTTAATGCCTCATTTTACTGTAACAGAGAGAGTCGGAGGTCAATGTTTCTTTTTTCTTTTCCCCTATCTTTCCTCACTTCCTTTCCTCCCCCTATCCCCTCCCCCAAAGTACTTTTGTACTTTGTATTTTATAATATTCTATAACTTAATTTTAAAAAAAATGTTTTTAAAAAGGGGGGGGGAGAGGGGAAAGCTATGCAAAGGGCTAGGATTGGTTGTCCAGAGCATTTAGGACTCAGCACCTGCCTGGTGCATCCAAAGCCAAATCCTACCTAAGAGGACCCAATCTTGCTAAAGCAACCTGAAGCATCCCATCCGTCAGTTTGACAGCTCGTAGCTTACCTGGGGGTGAAATAATCTGCCCTGCGAGCTTCCAAACATCTTCGTGAGTGCTTTTCCTTTCTTTCTCACCTGTCCAGGAAATTCAACAGCTTTCACCAGCGGCCCCACCCTTTCTCACACGCCTTCGCATCTCTGCCGGAAACCCCCCCCCCCCCCCCGGCTTCTGTTTTAGGACTAGAAGGAAGAGTGAGATTATTTTACCCCCCTTTTTCTGCAGTGGGAGTGTTTGCTATCAAGGGGAGGGACCAAGGGCTGGGAAATTTCAGAGGGGATAACACCTTGGGGACTTTCTATAAAGAGCTGACTCTTGGAAACTTATGTACCAACTACGAGCTGCCATCTCCTCCGGCACAGGGAGCTCCCGGTTTGAAGACAAGGGGTGGGGGAAAAGGACAGAATAGAAAAGGCACCTGAGCATCTTTCACTCAGAAAGTTTTTTTCTTTTGGAAGAAGAGATACCTTCATCCACCATTAGGGGGTGACAGATAGGAGCTGGTCTTTGCGAGGGACTCAAGACGTTGGCCAACTTTTCTCGAAAGCTAGTCATGAGTCCGTGTTTGGGTAAGTCTTCAGGATGGTCAGTTTGAAGTTGACAAATCTGTGGGGGTTGAGAATACTTTGGGGAGTGGGTAGAAAACTTTGAAGAACGTTGTGACCCTGCTGTTGGGGATAGAGTTGGTATCTTTAAAGTGAGGGGTATCTATTGTGATTTTTTTCTTTCTTTGATGAAGAAAAACCCAGCTTTCAGATTTGTTACTTGAGGTGTAAATGCCTGAGACAACCTGAAATATTTGGAAGTGAACCTCCCAGGTGATTCCCCATGAGGAAAAGCCTAAAATAATAAGCAAAAGCATTGACAATTTGCTGCTGCACGTTAACAGTATTCAACAATTTGTGGTCTCACATTTCCTAGGGAGCGAGGTTGTTCCTCATGAGGCAACATGGTTGGAGTGGAATAGTGAGGGTGGGTTTGCAACCATGTCATTTTGGCCCCATCTCAGGTCTTCGTGTTGATGGGAGGGGGTGTCTCTTGTTGCAACTCCAAGAAGATTAATAGGAGAAGGAAGGTCAGGAGAGCTGCAAAAGTCATCAGGGGATTTGGGTGGGAAGAGGAGGCTGAATTTTGAACAAGACATGGCTTTCTGAAATCAGCGTCACTGGATTTGGCTAAGACCCCAGTTCCTTCAAAAGGATGTCTCTTGCCTTGATGGCTCCTTTATCCATAAAACATAGGAAGAATGGTTGCTAAAACAAATGAAAAATAACTTCATTTGGGTATGTCTAGTTTAATGAAAAGAAGGACTAGGGGTGACATGATACCAGCTCTCTAGTATCTAAGAGGCTGCCACAAACAAGAGGGTCAGCCTATTCTCCAAAGCATCTGAAGGCAGGATAAGAAGCAATGAATGGAAACTAATCGAGGAGAGAACCAATCTAGAATTAAGGAAGAATTTCCTGACAGTTAGAACAATGAATCAGTGGAACAGCTTGTCTCCAGAAATTGTGAGTGCTCCAATACTGGGTTTTTAAGAAGAGATTGGACAACTATTTGTCTGAATTGGTATAGGATTTCCTGTTTGAGTGGAGGGTTGGACTAGAAGATCTCCAAGGTCCCTTCCAACTCTGTTATTCTGTTATTCCTCCTTTTTATTGTCACTGGTTCATTGGCCTTCCCTGAGTACCTCCGTCTTTATGATGTCCTTCTGGGTAGTCATAAAGATGAGCCTTACTGAAAAGCGCAAACACATGGATGGCAATGGCTCATTGGTTTTCTCTCTTTTTCTTTTTTTTCAGTTACAAGCCTCTTCCTAATATGTGCCAGCCTGGTCCACGTTGCCTTTCCTGAAAGGAATGGTTCTGTTAACACTGTCATCCACCAAACTTTCAACTTGGCTTCTCATCTGAAAGGCAATAGTTCCATCCTCCTTGAGACCTACGTAAGTCATTAATCCTGAAAGATCTGGAGACCTTGAGCAGGTTGCATGGATTTTTGCATCTGGGGGTCCGTAAATGTTTTTGGGGAATCCCAAACTTTCCTTGGAAAATTGATTCTGTTCTTAGGGTACCAAGAAAGATCATCCATCAAGTAAGGAAGCATTGCCTGATGTTTAATAGGTGACATCCTCAATTGATGCTAGGTCCAAGAGAACAGAACAGCCCCCCCTACCCGTATGTACAGGCAGTCCTTGACTTGCAACAGCTCACTTAGTGACTGTTCAAAGTTACAACAGCAATGAAAAAAATGACTTATGACCATTTTTTCAAAGCTATAATCTTTTCAGCATCCCCAGTGATCAAAATTCAGATGCTTGGCAACTGGTTCGTACTTTTGACGGTTGCAGTGTCCGTGGGGGGGTCATGTGATCCATTTTTACGACCTTCTGACAAGCAAAGTCAGTGGGGAAGCCAGATTCACTTAACAACTGGGTTACTAATTTAACAACTGCAGTGATTCACTTAACAAATGTGGCAAGAAAAGTCGTAAAATGGGGCAAAACTCACTTCACAAATTTCTCACATAGCAACATAAATGTTGGGCTCATTTGTGGCCATAAGTTGAGGACTGCCTGTACTAATGGTGCCCACCATGAAAGTTATGGTGAGCTCCCTGCAGAATTCCTTAATAAGAAAGATGAGAACATTTGAAAAATCATTGCTCAGCAATGATCGTTAAACAAACATTTTTAGAAAGCTTATTTTCTGCCAGACCCATTCTGCTGTAAAAAAGAGAATTTCGTAACAATTTCCTATTATATATTTTTTTGTATGTATTATTATAATTTATTCATCCATTTATAAACCACTTCAATCAAGGCAATTGTAGCGAGTTCTCAAAAGCAACAACTGTAGCCAATACAATTGTAATAACACTAAAATGCAATAATACACTTTTTAAAAAATGTGGTGCATAATTTATTAAGGTTAAAAGGTAAAGGTTCCCCTCGCACATCTGTGCTAGTTGTTCCTGACTCTAGGGGGCGGTGCTCATCTCCATTTCAAGGCTGAAGAGCTAGCGCTGTCCGAAGACGTCTCCGTGGTCATGTGGCCGGCATGACTAAACGCCAAAGGCGCATGGAAAGCTGTTACCTTCCCACCAAACGTGGTCCCTATTTTTCTACTTGCATTTTTTACGTGCTTTCGAACGTTGGTAGAAGCTGGGACAAGTAACGGGAGCTCACCCCATTACGCGGCAGTAGGGATTTCAACCGCTGAACTGCTGATCTTTTGATCAACAAGCTCAGCGTCTTAGCCACTGAGCCACCGTGTCCCTAAGGTTAGAAAGTGCATATTCCTGGCATCATCAAGTTCTATGTCATCCGAGTCCTAAAGGCCATCCAGAGCAGCAAAATTAGAACTTCAGAAGGTTAGGAGAACTTCCTTGTCATAGGGGTCAGATGTCTCTATAAAGAATGCCTGCTTTTGGACTCTTCCCATTGACTCTTTTGATGGCAAGGGATCACCAATTGGCATTCTGTATGCCCTCAGACTGAGTAGACAGAATTCTAGAGATGGTCTGGAAAATACCAAGACCTTGAACCAGATGTAGCTTTGTGGATGATAATCAAGATCTTGACTTAAACTTGGAAATATCTTGGTAACTGCCTGGTTCTTGTTGCATGGCATAACAAGAGTGTTCGGTATGCCTCTGGATCACTGCATTTTGCACCTCTCTTTTGCTAGGCAGTCTTCAAGGGCAGCCCCGTGTAAAATAAATTGTGGTAATCTATATAGGGGATGATAACCGCATCCCGTTCCAGATGTAGCCATAATCAATGCATTAACCTTCAGCAGTAGCGCTGAGACCATTAGGACCTCAGGTCAATGATGAAATCCAAATTTTTTTACTACTGGTTCTGTGGGCGTGGCTTGATGGGCATGGCAGGGAAAGGATACTGAAAAATCTCCATTCCCACCCCACTCCAGGGGAAGGATATTGCAAAATCCCCATTCCCACCCCACTCTGGGGCCAGCTAGAGGTGGTATTTGCCAGTTCTCCGAACTACTCAAAATTTCCACTACCCGTTCTTCAAAACCTGTCAGAACCTGCTGGATTTCACCCCTGCCTCAGGTGTCTTCTCCATGGGTGAGCACCGTTCTGTTGAGAGTCCAGGATAGTACAATCCCAGATTTAGAGGGTTTCTGAATAAATATCTACCTCATCTTGCTTGGAGTGAATCAAAGCCTGCCCTTTCAGATCCTGACAGTCTCCAAATTTGGGGGCAAGGCATCTTCCACATCTTTCTTTTGATCCAGAATGGAGATTTATAATTGGGTATAATCAGGAGTGGCCTTCAAAAATTTTAGCAAGGGATTCTCTGGCTGGTTGCTGGGTGGGCATGGCCATGGTAGGCGTGGCCTAGTCGGCCTCCTGCATCACAACGGGTCGGGGTGGAGGAAAGCATTTTTGCCCTCCCTGGCCTGCAGAGGCTTTCCTCGAGCCTCTGGGAGGGTGAAAACAACCTCCCTAGGCTCTGGAGGCCCTCTAGAGGCTGGAAACGGGCCCATTTCTGGCCATCCCAAACTTCCGGTAGGCCCGTTTTTCACCCTCCCCGAACCTCCGTGCGTGCCCTGCACTTACCTGCATCCAAAATGGGCCCGTGGGGACTCCTGGGAGGGGTGGGGTGGGCGGAGCCAGCCAGGAGTGGGATTTGGGGGTTCTCCGAACTGCGCAGAAACTTAGCTAGAGGTTCTCCCGAACCCCCTGTGAACCCCCAGCAGCCTATACTGGGTATAATTTGAAGACAGATTGGTGACTCTTCACTCCATATTGGTGGGTGATCTCTCCCAGTGGTTATTAAAGAGTAGCGAGGAGACGAATGAACCCTGAGGAGCATTTAAGCGGGTGACTTCTTTTCTGGCTGACAACCAATTTGAACCTTTTGTAAAGTGGTTGTCAGCCAGAAGATTGTAAGCCTTCTGGCTGACCCAATCTTTAAGCCACTGTGAGGTCTATATGACAGAGATGGTCAGAAGTCTATCATCAAAGTCAGTACTTCTCAATCTTATTTATTTATTTATTTATTTGTTTGTTTGTTTGTATTTATTTATTTATTTATTTATTTATTTATTTAGTCAAACATGTACAAGATAACAGGTGTAAGTATAAACATGGACATGAACACAGGAAATGAGTACAAATAAATGGGGACAGTAGGACAAGGATGGTAGACACGCCGGTGTGCTTATGCACGCCCCCTTTATGGACCTCTTAGGAATGGAGTGAGGTCCACGGTAGACAGTTTAAGGTTGAAGCTGTGAGGGTTTGAGGATGTAACAATGGAGTTGGGTAGGGCATTCCAGTCATTGACCACTCTGTTGCTGAAGTCGTATTTTCTGCAATCGAGTTTGGAGCGGTTTTACCTTGATTTTCTATCTATTGTTTGCCTGTGTATTATTGAGGTTGAAGCTGAAGTAGTCATTGACAGGTAGGACATTGTAGCAGACAATTTTGTGTACTATGCTTAGGTCAGACCATAGGCGGCGTAGTTCTAGGTTGTCCAAGCCCAAAATTTCAAGCCTGGTGGCATAAGGGATTCTATTGTGAGCAGAGGAGTGGAGTACTCTTCTTGTGAAATACCTCTGGATTTGCTCAATTATATTAATGTCCGATATACAGTGTGGATTCCAGGCAGATTTTAGGGTGTCTGGACTTCAGTTCCTAGAATTCCCCAACCAGCGTGTTCTCTAGGCATCTTAAAGTTGCTAAGGTTGAGAAACACAGATTTTTATTTATTTATTTATTTAAAATTTGCTTTATATGCCGCCCTTCTCCAGAGACTCAGGGCAGCTTACAATGCGCTAAGCAATAGCCTTCATACTTTTGTATATTTATACAAAGTCAGCTTATTGCCCCCGCAAACTGGGTCTTCATTTTAAGCTTTGCCACAAGTCATCCATGAGGATAAGCAATATATTTTTAGTCCTGTGTCTTGATTGAATAGTATAGGCTTCCATGTGTCTAGATAATCCATGTGTTATTTGACTGGCCCTACCAACTTCCACACCATGGAGAGGTTGGCGCAAGAGCCTGTAGTACAGTGGTTTAAAGCACCCTGTTATTAACATCTATTAACATCTGCTGCTTGCAATTACTGCAAGTTCGAATCCCACCAGGCTCAAGGTTGACTCAGCCTTCCATCCTTTCTAAGGTGGGTAAAATGAGGACCCAGATTGTGGGGGCAATAAGCTGACTTTGTATAAATATACAAAAAGTATGAAGGCTATTGCTTAACGCAATGTAAGCCGCCCTGAGTCTCCGGAGAAGGGCGGCATATAAATCAAATAAAAATAAAAATAAATAAAGATAGGAAAATGTTTCTCACTCTTTCTTCCATCTTTCTTTTTCATCAGGAAAAAAAGAGAAGAAACTAGCTTTAGCATGCATTTTGATTGACAGCACAAGGAGCGTTAGGCCGAGTGCTCCATACTTGAGTTATAAAAAGCGACAATTCTTCTGTAATTGCACAATACATACCTTTTTGTCAGGAAATAACTCTAAGAAAGGGACTGACCCAGTAGTGGTGGAGATCACGCAACTATTCATATGTTATTAAACTACAATTTACACTGCAATCCAGTGGGCAGCTAGAGATTACAGTTTGGCAAACTCTGAACTGGACTTCTGTAATTGTGCATTCAGTGTTGGGTGTGAACATTAGTTCCTGAGAATTCTGGAAAGTGAAATTGCATCTCTGGAGTGTTTGTGTCTGACCGCAGTGATGCTGAAATAATGAAATGCGTCTTGTGACATCAGAAAGCAGGCAGCCTTCTTTTGTAGTGGTGCCTAAATGTCACCCAAAGGAATCTGAGGGATAGAGGTTGTGTTGTAAGGCATATTTTGTGCTCACCTATGTGCTATTGGAGAAGGCTGCTCTGAAGGGTTACCAGGACCTTAAGCACCTTAAATATTGGTCCCCAGTCAGCCCCTACATCCAGGGGTGAGTTTCACTTACTTTTATCACCGGTCTGCTGCGCGTGTGCACGCTCACTGTGCATACACTTTCCACACATGCACCTGGCCTTCCGTGCATGCACCTGGCCTCAAAAACATGCCTAAATAGCACAACGTGGAACCTGGGCAGGTGGACGGGGCCACCGCAATTGCCGCTTACCGGTTCACTTGAATTGGTGCGAACCGGCTGAATACCATCTCTGCCTACGTCCTTCCAGAGTGCCAGTAGGACATGCAAGACCGATCATGCCTTATGCCAAAAATACTAGGGCTGCGGGCAAAGTGTAGATCTCCAGATGATAGAATCAAGTGAAGGAATAGCTCTTGACTGACAACCACAATTGTGCCCGAAATGCCTGTTGCTATAGTGAATTTGGCTTCCCTGTCATCTTTGATTATCAGAAGGTGACTAAAGGTGATCACATGACTTTGGGACACTGCAGCTATCATACATAAGAGTCAATTGTTAAGTGTCTTACTTTTGATCAAATGACTATGGGGTTGCTATAATGGTCATAAATGTGAAAAATTGGCATAAGTCACTTTTTTCACTGCTGTTATAATGTTGAATGGTGCCTCAATGAATGGTTGTAAGTCAAGAACTATCTATAGGAGAAAATCCTGGATATGTTGTAGAGAAGGCAGAACCCAGGATGGCTCCTTACCCCCAAGCCTCTCACTGGAGACCCTCTTGGGGAGATGTCCAAGATCAGGAGGTGGACCCTGGTGTGGGGAGGACCCAGCTGGGACATATCTTCAGACTGTCAGCCAGAAATATTCCTCTCAATTGAATCCTGCAAATAAATGATAAATGCATGTGGGAAGTTTTGTGCTTCTGGGTTGAAGTCTTCTGTACCCAACGGGATACCTTCCAGGTGTGCTAAAACTCCCAGAGTTTTCAGCAAGCTTTGTCTCATTCTTGGGACGTTAAATTGGGCACAAGGCCTCCTTGTCCCAGTGGCAGGAGAAAAAGGGAAGGGGGCTTCTGCAGCCACCAGAGTCCTCTTTGGGACCATGGCAATGTCAGAACGGCAGCTGCCATTGTGTGCACTTCCTGTTTGCGACAACTTGTGTGGTTTTGTAGAGCGGCGTCATGTTGCATGATGGTTATGGATCTCTCTCACTGGAAGCTTTCAAGAAACGATTGCACAACCGGGATGGAATAAGGACTCCTGCTTGAACAGGGAGTTGTAGTAGAAGACCTCCAAGGTCCCTTCCAGCAATAGGAGCCTGTGATTCTGTAAAAAAGGAACAAAGAAAAAAGGGACAGGGAAGGGAGGGAGGGAGGGAAGGAAGGAAGGAAGGAAGGAGGAAGGAAGGAAGGAAGGAAGGAAGGAAGGAAGGAAGGAAGGAAGGAAGGAAGGAAGGAAGGAAGGAATCTTGTTCCTTAAATTGTGGGTATTTCATTGCTGGAGGTTTTCAAGAAGAGATTGTCCAGGCATTTGTCCGTTATGATATAAGGACTCCTGCTTTGGAGAGGGGGGTTGGACAAGATGACCTCTGAGGTCCCTTCCAGCCCTAGGTTTCAACAGTTATTGCCATCAGAACCAGCTAAGAAATGCTGGGTGTCACTAGCCTATTGTCCTTGCTAGTGTGTCTTGGCTTTGCAATACGATCAGGGCTGGGTGGGTGGGTGGGTGGGAGAGAGAGAAGAGAAACCCGTTCCCCTTCCAACCCGTTCAATTGGCATTATTTTCATCCCGCAGAGAGTGGCTGGGTGCCCAACTATTTCCCATGCCTCGCTTCTTCAAGTTGCCAAGGCCTCAGATGCCAGACGGAGTGAGGTCATTACAACCTTACAACCTAGGCCTAGGCAGCCAGCCAAGATGCCTCCAGTATCCCCTGTAATTGCTCAAGGTGGAACTGTGGTTGAGTGATCTGTTTCTGGGTCCGTCAGCCCACCCTGCCAGGAATTCCTAAGGGATGAAGAGGCTGGTATGGATCATGGAAAGCCTTTCCCCACAACATTACTGAGCGGTGACAAAGCAGGCATCCACATCCTGATAGTTCACTTACAATATTGAAACTTTTGGAAATCCCATCCTGAAGTTGTCTTTCGTGTGTGTGTGTGTGTGTGTGTATGTGTGTGGTAGACTCTATAGATTTTGGTCATTTTCCTGGTAGCTTTCACAGACCTTTGGTACAGAGTCCTCGACTTGCAGCAGTTTCCCTTAATGACTGTTCAAATTTACAACGGCACTGGAAAAAAGTGACTTACAACCAGGGGTGAAATGCTGCCGGTTCGGACTGGATTGTCCGATCCGGTAGCGATGGCGGTGGGTGGTTCGGAGAACCCATAGCAAAAATCCCTGCCCCTCCCCTCATGCCCAGCTGAGCCGTGCGATCATCAGAGGCTTTTTTTTTACTTTTAAAAGCATTTTTTTCTACAACCTCTTCAGCCGAAAAAATGCTTTTAAAAGTTTTTTTTTTTTAAAAGCTTCTAATGATCGCGCGACTCAGGTGGGATCGTCAGAGGCTTTTAAAAGCATTTTTTTCTGCAACCTCTTCGGCCAAAGAGGTTGTATATATATATAAAAGGCCTTTAAAAGCCTCTCGCCATCCCAGCTGAGTTGCCTGATCATCATATTAACAAATTTTACATTTCACCACTGCTTACAACCATTTTTCACCGTTAAGACCTTTGAAGCATCCTGTGATCAAAATTCAGGTGCTTGGCAACCGGTTTGCACTTATGACCGTTGCTGTGTACCAAGGTTGTGTGAATCACCTTTTACGACCTTCTGGGGTCAAGCAATAGGGAAACCAGATTCTTTGTTAAGATTACAAGCTTATCCACTGCAGTGATTCACTTAACAACTATGGCAGTAGCGAAGGTGGGTTTGCAACCATGTCGGTTTGTTCCAATCCAGGTCTTTGTGTTGATGGGAGGGGGTGTCTCTTGTTGCAGTCCCAAGAAGAAGATATAGGAGAAGGCAGGTTAGGAGAGCTGCAGAGGTCATCAGGCCATTTAGGTGGGAAGAGGAGGCTGAATTTTGAACAAGACTTGGGTTTCTGAAATCAGCATCACTGGAGTTTGGCTAAGGCCCCAGTTCCTTCAAAAGGATGACTCTCTTCTGAAGACTTTTGCCTTGATGGCTTCTCCATCCTTAAAACGTATGAAGAACGGTTCAAAGTCAAAAGGGGAAGCCAAATTCATTTAACAACCATGTTACTAACTGGATTTATTTAACAACTGTCGCAAGAAAGGTCATAAATGGGGCAAAGTTCAATTAATAAGTGACTCGTTTAGCCACAGAAATTTTGGGCTTGTTTGCTTCATACTTTGAAGACTACTTACCGTATATACTCAAATATAAGAGTTTTTCACCACGTTTTTCAGGCTGAAAAAGCCCCTCTGGGCTTATATTCGAGTCACGAAAAAAAAAAGCCTTTTTAAAAGAAAACAAATGAGTAGACCCCTGTCTGCAAAAATAGAAAAAACAGCCCCTTTCAGGTCAGTATAGGTTAATTACCATAAGTTGATTTGAAGAGCCTCCCGACTCTCAGCTGATTTGCTCTCAGCTGTTTTACCAGGGCTCTGTTGCTAGCTAGTTGCAAAGAGGTAAATTGCTGGAGCATTTTCTCTCCCCCTCCCAGCTATGCTAAAAAAGCGAAACTGAAACTAAAGCAAGGTCTTTGCTGCAACCTGACAAAATGAGGCAGAGAGATTTCTTTTTCTTTTTCTTTTGCTTGCAACGTTGGAAAGGCAGATTTCTTTTTCCTCATCAAAAAAAGTAGGTGCAAACAATGGGAAATTCATGGCAAATGGCAAAAGAGGAGAGTTCAGGATTTTAAAGCACAATAGAAAAAGCTCTATTTAACTAGGGAATTGTAATAATTGAGATACTATTAATTGTATATTGTGTTGAAAGCAGAAATGGTTAAGTTGTGGTTTGGAAGAATATATGGGGGAAATTATTTGGTTTATTATTATTGGTAAATATAATTACCAGTAATTGATTTGTAAGAAATTGGATTGCATGGAAATAATTGAAATATTCATGTTCATATTGATTAATATACAAAAAAGATAGTTATATAACGAATTGATTTATATTAAAATGTTGAATTTGTATTGAACAACTGTAATATTACATAATTAAGCAATGTGAAGATGGATATAAAAATAGATGACAATGGGAAGGGGTATAATATAGAATAGAAGTAAAAAATTGAATTTGATTAAGATTAGAGATGAGGATGAAGGGTAATATTGGTTTTTTTAAAAAAATAGATGAGGAATAAATATGGCAAAAAGGAAATATAGAAATTGTAAATTTAAGTGAAATGACTGAACACTGTGTAATTTGTGAACCGGCCAAATACTCTGTTCAAAGAAAATACATTGTATGTTTGTATGTGTGTTTCTAATTATTGCTATTTATTCATATTTGTTCTCTTTTATTCTTTAAAGTTTAACAATTCATTCTTTATCTTAATATCTTTATATTTGTTTGGGGTTGGTTTTCTTCCCTTTCATCTTTTTTATTGTACAGCAATCTTTCTCCTCAAACCTACCACCTCTCTCTTTGAGGAAGGGGGGAGAAAGAGAATGAGAGAGTGAGTGGAGGAGAGAGAGAGAGAAAGGGGGGAGAGAGAAAGAATGAGAAAGAGAGGGGGAGAGAGAAATGGTGATAAGATAGGGCAAGAATGTAAAATGTGAGGACAGTCGTAAGTTCGAGGACTGGTCACAAGTGCGAGGACCAGTCAAAAATTACTTTTTCAGCCCTCTGAGTAGTCCATATGCACAAAAGGACTACCCAGAGGGCTGAAAAAAGTGATTTCTGACAGGTCCTTGCACTTTTGACCAGACTTTTTTTATTTTGAAATTTACCAGTGGCCGCTGCATTTCCCACCCCCGGCTTATACTCGAGTCATTAAGTTTTCCCAGTTTTTTGTGGTAAAATTGGGGGTCTCGGCTTATATTCGGGTCGGCTTATACTCGAGTATATACAGTATATGTTTGTATCTCACTGGGCTCTATGTCACAAACTCCATTGTTCTGATGCCCATTTGACACTACAGCTACATACATCAAACGAGAGACAGTTAGAGACCAGCTGGATGGAATTAGGACTAGCATCAAGGTTAAACTGTGAAGATATTTCTGTGGAGTTTTTCCCCCAAACGCCATCACTCTGCTAAACAACTAATTCCTACAATGCTGTCAAATTAACTACTTAGTCTGTAGTTCTTCTCATCCTTACTAGTACCTATCTCTTCCTACTTATGGCTATATCCATGTTGCTTGTATCTTTACAACTTATATTGTTTTTATTGTTTCCCAGTATAATTTGATTGCTTATTAGTATCCTATGACTAAGTGTTGTATCTTATGATTCTTGACGAATATATTTTATTTTTTCTTTATATTTGCTGAGAGCATATGCTCCAAAGACAAATTCCTTGCGTGTCCAATCATACTTGGCCAATAAAAAATTCTATTCTATTCTATTCTATTCTATTCTATTCTATTCTATTCTATTCTATTCTATTCTATTCTATTCCATTCCATTCCATTCCATTCCATTCCATTCCATTCCATTCCAT
>WNWU01013601.1:1846692-1883347 GCA_012654045.1 Ptyas mucosa
ATTCCATTCCATTCCATTCCATTCCATTCCATTCCATTCCATTCCATTCCATTCCATTTCCATTCCATATATCCTCTGGAGAGCCCAAATCATAATCAAGAAAATAATCTCTTCTGGTGGCAGCAGTGAGAAGGATGTGAGAAAGACCTCTCTCCTGTAGTTGCTTTAAAAGTTCCTGTTTTGAAGATCTGGTTACCTGTATCTCCATTTCTGGAGCTGAGATGGACAATGATGACCTAAAGCAATGCTCCCCAACCATTGGGGCTTGGCTGGGGTGTGGGGGACAGGGAAGACTGCGCAAGAACTGGGCTGCACAAGAACTGGGCTAGGCAAGACCTGAGCTGGGCAACGCAGGCTGGTGTCTACACGAATGTGCTCACAGCTCAATGTACACAAATGGTGGGTTGGTGCACACATGAGCACGCATGTGCATTACTCATGCAAATTGAGCCACGCATCCATGCATGCACCAGCCTGCCATTCATGTGGCCTGTTTTTAATAGGTCACAGCCCGGGAGTAGACTGCAGCCTTTCTCTAAAGTTCTCGTTCCAAATTCTGTCTGCAAAAGCTTTTGAGACCTTATATAAAACCATCTGCCCTGTTCCTCAGCCTGCTGGTCACGAGAGAGCAAGAGAAGGACCATAAGGTGCTCCACTTAGTGCTTTCCCCAGCTTTGCCCACCATGTAGACCTTCATGAATGGAAGGTAGTTGCTTACCAGAGTTAATTTAATAACAGAGTTAACATGTGATGCTGCCAACTCAATCTTAGATTTAGAAATAACTTTATTGTCACTTTGAATGTACACTAATCGGCATACATTAAAATGAAATTATGTTGTATACAACTCTCAGAGGGTCTCCACCTTAAACATAAACATGACAAGATAAATAAATACATACATACATACATACATACATACATACATACATAATTATGTATGTACCCACATATATTATATGACATGGACAAAAAACACTGTCTAGTTCGGAAGTATACATGTACATGGTGAGAGAAACGAATCTTGCGAGTTTGCCAGGCGGATGGCCTAGGGAACAAAGCTGATACAGCATCTGGTAGTCCTGCTAGAAATACTTTGAAACCTCCTCCCAGAGGGAAGCAACAGAAACAGATCATGAAGTGGGTGTGTGGGGTCTCTAACAATGCTTTGAGCTCTAAGTGCATAGCGCTTATAAGCAGTATCCTGAATGATGGGAAGTGAGCTTCCTATAATCTTGATTGTCCTTACTATTCTCTGTATGGACTTTCTAGCTGAGGCACTGCTCCCACCAAACCAAACAGTGATGCAGTTTGTTTAAATGCTCTCAGCTGTGCCTTTGTATAAAAGTGGCCGTGTGCTCTCCTCATCTGATGCAGGACATGCAGACGCTGGTTTACACATGCATTATGCTCACTTTATGTCTTCTCCTGATATCTGTATCGTTCTGTTTCTTCTCAGCTCAGACACCAAGGTCCTCCATTTACGGATAAAGACTTCCACACTCAGGGACTAAGTTGTGATGGATTGCCGGTGGCTGCCATTTCTTTCCTGGAATGGCGAATCCTCAGTGACCTTGACCGTCTGGACAAGAACTACAAGGCTTATAGCATTATCTCAGAATTCTTGCAGCTGGTCTGGGATGATCAATTTGAACTCAACCCCACCGAAGATGGCCTTCTAAACATGCTGAAAGATACCCGGATGCAGGTACAGGGCCTTGTTAACAACTTGACCATCATCATATCTGCCTTGAGGGCCCCACCCTCGCCTGTTACTGACCCTCTCACATTGGATGTAGTTAAAACAAACACCTTTGAGAAAAAGGTTCGGGGATATGTGGTGTGTTCCACCTACAAGCAATGGATCGATCGGACCGTACGAGATTTTAATCTTCTTGTGAAGAAATACCCTCTTTAAGGCTTACTCAAAGTGTTTTTGGAGGGGAAGATAATTCTTACACCCCACTGTTTCTTATGCCCCATTGCAGATTTCTCAGGGAAAGGCGGAAGACAAGCACACCATAATGGGATTAATCTGGGAACGTTCTTGCTAGGTTAAGTCAAACTTCTGTTCTGGAAAAACCCCAGTTTTCAAGTCTTCAGAAGAAACCAAGAATGCTCTGAGCTGATTGGTTTCCTCTCTTGGCTGTGCATGGTGCTGATTGGCTCTCTTGTAATGTTACTAACAGTCAATTCTGGAGCATGGGGAGGTGTAATAATTGAAGGAAGGAAGCCAATTGTGACTTTGGAGATCTTCTTTTACATACATCTTTTGATTTGATAAGGTTTAGGGAATGTCTCTTGCATCTGTGCAGTGGTGCTTGACTGAAACCCTGAATTGTCCAGTGGCAAACTGAATTCATCAGAGATTTGCAAGAGCTTTCATTTTGTGAATTTCCTTTGCCTTCTCTTTCCCTACTTCAATTTCTTTTGTGTGGGGGTGCCACAAGAAGAGGGATCCCAAAAGTCAAAATGGTGGCTCTGCCGTGCGATCAGATCCGCACCCTGTCCCTGCCCCTTTGCATGTAAAGCATGTTTTAAAAAAGGGGGATGGGACTTAAATCATGTCATTGTGGCTGCCATCTTGACTTTTTTGACCTTTGGGGTAGATTTATGGTCTATGCTATGGATCTTCTTTAGCCATTCTGGGAGTCCTGTTTGGGGTAAAATGCAACAACTGCTACACTAATAATACTAATACTAATAATGCTAATAATAATTTATATCACAGAGATATTTAGATGCATTATTTATATATTATTTAATGATAGACCACAGAAGGGGATTTTGTCTTTACTTAAGTCTTACTTTTTTACTTAGTCGAAGGTGTTTTGAACAGTTACCATGAGCTAAAACTGTTACAAAAAAGATATGTGTGAAAAAAAAATGAAAAAAAATGGCAAAAAAAAATATGGCAAAATGAAGATGATACAAAAAATGAACTTGGTACAAAAAATGAAGATGGTACAAAAACCCATGCTTTACATGATAGAGGAGTTCTATTATTTGATGTTTGCAGCTATAGTTACTGATACCGGATAAACCTCTCTGCTTGTTTCAAAGTTGATATGGATTTTATACAAATGTGCAGGACTGAATTCTCCAGAGCAATTCATGCACAGATTTGCTATCTGGTTTTTTTTTTTACATTTTAAGACTTTCGCATTTGTAGAGATGAATTGACTTCATGAAACAGCATTTTTAAGTAACTTAAACAAATAAAATGTTCTATTTTTGATACCTATGTCTCCTGTGGAATCTCCCAGTGTTTATTTTCTACATTTGTACACAAAAATTTATTTTGTATAATAAATATATACATCTTAAAATGCGTGCTGTGTCTTTCTTGGGGGAAGGTTTCGGCAAAATGGGGTCCTGGGTTAAGGAGAAATAATATTCTGGGGAAAATCACAATCGCACTCAATGTATAGTCCTCAATGGAACTGCATCTATATGGAGGGAAGTATGCAATGGGATACCCCAAGGCTCTGTTTTAGGCCCAGTACTCTTCAACATCTTCATCAATGACTTGAACGAGAGGATAGATGGGGAACTCATCAAATTTGCAGATGATACCAAGCTGGCAGGAATAGCCAACACACCAGAAGACAAACTTAAGATTCAGAATGATCTTGACAGACTTAAACATTGGGCACTATCTAATAAAATGAAATTCAATGATGAAAAAAATAAGGTTCTACATTTAGGCAAGAAAAACAAAATGCACAGGTACAGTATATGTGGTACCTTGCTCAATAGCAGTAAATGTGAGAGGGATCTTGGAGTCCTAGTGGACAACCATTTAAATATGAGTCAGCAATGTGTAGCAGCTGCCAAAAAAGCCAACACACTCCTAGCCTGCATAAACAGAGGGATAAAATCAAGATCACGTGAAGTGGTTAATACCACTTTATAATGCCTTGGTAAGGCCACACTTGGAATACTACATCCAGTTTTGGTTGCCACAATGTAAAAAAGATGTGGAGATTCTAGAAAGAATGAAGAGAAGAGCAACAAAGATGATTAGGGGACTGGAGGCTAAAACATATGAAGAATGGTTGCAGAAAAAGAAGGACTAGGGGAGACATGATAGCAATGTTCCAATATCTCAGGGGCTGCCACAAAGAAGAGGGCGTCAAACTATTCTCCAAAGCAACTGAGGGCAGGACAAAATTAGTGGAAACTAATCAAGGAGAGAAGCAACTTAGAAATAAGGAGAAATTTCCTGACAGAATACTTAATCAGTGGAACAACTTGCCTCCAAAAGTTGTGAATTCTCCAACACTGGAAGTTTTTCAGAAGATGTTAGATAATAATTTGTCTGAAGTGGTGTAGAATTTCCTACCTAAGCAAGGGGTTGGACTAGAAGTCCTTCAAGGTAACTTCCAGCTCTGACATTCTATTCTATTTGAAACTTATGGGCTGTAAGTATCTGGATTCCCACTAGGTGGTAACGGAAAGTTGGGTTTTTAAAAATAATTTTGCTGCCATCTAGAGTTAGCTGGATTTTTGCATCCTATTTTTTTTCTTTCTAATGCAATTGAAGGATCTGATTGTTTTGGATCAACCAAGATCTATTTGGTTGCTGCAGGAATTGACCAACCAGCTTGTTGTCTGAGATTTACATCATGGATTGAGAGACACTGGCCCAAAATCACCCAGTCATACCTAAGGCAGGACTAGAATTCACTGACTCCTGGTGATTGGCCCAAAGTCACCCAGCCAGCTTTCATACATAAGGTGGGACTAGAACTCATACTCCGTTGGTTTCTAGCTTTGTGCCAAAAAATCTGCCTTTTGTATCCTGATTCTGGTAGCTGAAATCTCAGCAAAAAGAGGGAGCTGAAACGATCTTGCAAAATCAACTCTACAGAGAATACAAAGAGTATTTAAGTCTGGGTGTATACATGTTACACTGTGACATGTATGATTCGTGTAGTTGGAATTTCATGCAATCCAATGATGTGTGTTTGTAAATACTGGTTTATGTTTTCACATTTTATACCAACTGGGTCAGTAACCGTTTGTTAAACAGGGCTTAAAAGGAACTAGGGTTCAGTGCAGTATCCCACTTGAATGAGTTATCACAAATTTCTTAAGGATTGAGTTTCTTAAGGACTTAGCATAACTGTATAGGAAGTTAGCACCTACCCCTCTCCTAGAAATGGGCCATTAAGGCCTGGGCCAGTCTATTTTACATAACAAAGATCTACTTCCTTCAGGCAGAGCCATAGTAGGAATTGCCCAAAGCCCTTTCATTACATCATAACCCAGCAAGAGTCAACCAAGCCTGGGACTCAAAAGGCAACCTACAAAGTTATCCCTGCATGGCCCCATGGAAGTCTGACAACCAATCAGAACACAAGCTCAAATTCAAAGCCCAACAGAGGGTATAAATCTCAATCTCTCTCTCTCTCCCTCTCCCTCTCCCTCTCCCCCCCCCCTCTCTTCCATGTGCTTTTTTGCCCAGGACCTCAAAACCACCTGGTCCTGTCCAGCATTAAATCATCTTTCCAAGCAGTCTCCATGTTTCTAGTGTCTTTCTCCCCACTTGGAACTGATCCCAGATGGACATTTCTTCCAACAAATGGAATAAAATGCAGTGTTGGCTGCATAGCAGATAAACTGTGGATTTTGTCTGTGAAAGGGGCCTTAATTGCTCATAAAGCTTATACATTATTAATTTAATCAGTTTTCACATTACTACAACAGTGTGCTACGTTGTCCTAGAAATGTGGTGTAAAATGTAAGGGGCAAATTAATGGATTACTGTAAATCTTTGCCTAGAATTCTGTTTATATTTGGCCAGGAATCAAAACTCAGCCAAAACTGAAAACTGGAAGCAATATTTTTATGGTTTTTATGTATGTCTTTGCTGCTGCCTCACGTGAAACCTGTTTTCCTTCATGTTCCAGCATTGTCTGAAAAAAGGATCTCCCTGAGGTTGCCCTAGAATATGATTTAGCTGCCTAAGAGGATCTACAACAGTGGTGGCGAACCTTTTCGGCAGCAAGTGCCCAAACCGGAATGCACGCCCCGGCCACCTGGTCTTCAGGTTTCTGGCATGCGGATATGCGCCAGCCAGCTGATCTTCACAAATACCGGAGTACCGGAAACCCAAAGACCAGCTGGCCAGGGTGCGTGCGCACGCTGGTCACTTGGTCTTCGGGTTTCTGGCATGCGGATGCACGCCAGCCAGCTGGTCTTCGCACATGCTGGAGCACCGGAAACCCAAAGACCAGCTGGCCAGGCTGGTTGCGTGCGCTGGTCACTTGGTCTTTGGGTTTCTGGCATGCGGATGCGCGCCAGCCAGCTGATCTTCGCAAATGCCGGCATACCGGAAACCTAAAGACCAGCTGGCCAGGGCGCGTGCATGCACTGGCCACCTGGTTTTGGGCTTTTCGGCAGGTGCATGCGCACTGGCCAGCTGGTCTTTGGGTTTCCAGTGTTCTGGCGCACGCAAAGACCAGCTGGCCAGCTCACATGTGTGCATTGGAAACCCAAAGAGCAGCTCACAACGGCGCACATGCCCACAGAGAGGCCTCTGTGTGCCACCTCTTGCCCCCATGCCATAGGTTCGCCATCATGGATCTAGAATCATAGTTTTGTGAAGTCGGAAGGAATCAGAAAGGTCATCTAGTCAATATGCAGGCACACCTGTTATGCTCCTGATCCCTTTGTTGCCTGCTTTTAGATGGGAGAGAAATTAACCTGCCCTTTGGATTGACCCCTTGTCAATCGAAAAAGCAGGGTAATTCTCCCCCCCTCAAAAAATTATCCAGCATTGACAAAACGGCATGCTGCTTTTAATTGGTCTTGGTTTCGCTGGCTGATTTACTTTTAGCTTTGGCTCTTGTTCTTGTTTTGCCAAGGCTTTTTCGATTTAGCAAAGCTTTTGTGTTTGTTTTTAAAACTGGCGGAATGGAAATACGTCTGCCGAGTCTTACTTGCTTTCTTGTTTGCTTGCTTGCTTATCTCATGGCTTTTTTCTTCTTTTCTTTCTCCAACACTAGTTAAAGGGCACTTCCTCTATCAGAGGCCAAAAGCTCATTATCCTTGAAACGAGCTGCCTCTCGTGCAGTCAGCTCTGCGTCACTTCTCAGGAAGGGAAAGGGATGCCAATGCCCTGAGTTTCCCCAGTCTTGGAAATAAGAATCTCTTGTTCCTGGTGGGTGTGGGAGCAGAGGGAGGACACAAGCTACGTCCAGCTTTCTTTTCCTCGGAATTGAGTCACTGGCTTTTGAAATGATAAATAACAGCGGATCTGATCGGGATATTTTGCATCCCTCATGGATGGAAACAGCTCAGCGAGGAATGGAAGTCAGGAAGGCTGACGGTGGTCTCCGAAACTCGGACACCCCTAAGTGGTGGCATGCGGCTTCCCCAAACGGGTTGCCGCGTTCGGTTTCTCTCGCATGCCCGTTTCACAACTGTTCCTTCTTGCCATTGCCCATTGAAAGACTTGGCCACTGCTGCCCCCTGATGGGTGAGCTTTGGCACGTTTTATCCCCAGCTCTTCTGGCCTTGGTGGTGTGGGAAGAAATATCCATCTGGTTCAGTTCCACGGTGGGAGAAAGACGCTGGAATTATGGAGGCTGATTGGATTGCTGAAGCAGAACTACATGTGATTCAGGGATAGCTGACAAAAATGGAGTTGAGAGCGGGTGGGTTTTTATACCTTCCTTGGGCTTTATATTTGAACTTCCTGTTCCTGTGCAAGAACATGTCCTTAGGTATTTTATTGGCTGCTATCAGATTCGTATGGGGTCATGGAGGGGTTATGTAGGGGTCATAGCTGGCTCTATAGGCAAAAGAGCAAATGCAAATCCTAGGTGTTTGTCTGAGCTAATATTGTCAACGTTTTGTTTGTTGCTTAGCTGTTCCAAGGTTTCTGTAACTTTGAAGCTTGGACTGCTGTGGGGTGATGCAATGAAGGGGCTTGTGTTCTGAAAGGGTGTTGGTGTTCCTATTGTGCCTAATGGCTTTCCTCCTGTGTTGGATCTTGGGTGAGGGGCTGCTTCTCATCCTACCATTCTGCCTTTGTTTCAAAATATCCTGTCTTGAATGGATTACCAAATCTGCATTTCTAAAAGCTGGCCTCCGCCCGTTTATTGCTTGGGGGCTATTAGGAAAGACTTGGGGGTTGCCTTCTTGCTTCTAAAAACACGTTTCTCCATTTCTCCTTGAGGAAAATATAATATCTTGCCTTTTTAATATTCCTCAAAGTATTTCATTCTTCTGGGGGTAAGTGCTGACTTTCTACAGCGGCATGGAGTTAAACTGGAAGAGCGGGGTCCCAATTCTGCCTTTGTGGGCAGAAATTCAACAGGGGCGGCTTTTTTTTTATCACTGTCTCTCTTTGATGGGGGAGAGGAAGGCAGTTGTGTGAGGCGTCTCAGGTAGCAGTTAAAAAAGGGTGGAGGTGAAGGACTATCGCTGTAATCTCTTCAGAGAACGGAACATTAGACAGTCACATTCAGTTGTAGTTTTGGCTCTGTGTGTGCCATTTGTTTTCCGCTGAGCATTTTAGTATGTACAAATATTCCTTAGTGGCAGTTCTGGGTGAGTATCAATGCTTTGGATCAGTGGTGAAATCTAAAAATTTTTGCCACCGGTTCTGTGGGCGTGGCCTGGTGGTCATGTGATTGTGTGGGCGTGGCCAACATGACATCACTCACATCACTTTCCTTCTTTCTTCTCTCTCTCTCTCCCTTCCTCCCTCTCTTTCTTTCTTTCTTTCTTTCTTTCTTTCTTTCTTTCTTTCTTTCTTTCTTTGCTCTCTCTCTCTCTCTCTCATACACACACACTCTTACACACACACACCTGGTCTGAGCAGCAGCTACTGCGGGAGAAAAAAGGAAGTGCTCCGGGAGGGTGGGAGCGCATCCCCCGTCATGGGCTGGATGCAGGCAGCGGGACCCCAGGTGGAGGGGAAGGCAAGCAGACGGCAGTTACCCAAAGGCCCCCCAGAAGCTGAGCGTGCCAGGCCCAAAAGGCGAGTGAGCCTCCCCATGCTCCCCCAAGGCAGCTCTTTGGCCGAGCGCAGAGGGTATTCCTTCCCCACTTCCAGTGTTAGCCTTACATCTGCCCCCCTCCCCTGCCCTGGGGCTGCCCATGCACACCCCAGTAGAGCAGTAGTCTTGGCTCCAGAGGCAGCAGTGGGAAAAGGAAGAAAGCGAGTGGCCCCTCTCAGCCCCAGCGCAATGGTTGCATCTCTCCCAAGGGCCACTGGGCCATCAGGAAGCAATTTTCTCCCACGCAAAAGCTGGATTCCCACCGCGAGTGATAAGAAAATCTAATCGGTCCTTGGGTGGGATGGGGAGGGTTTCTCTTCCTTCCTCGTGAATTAAAAACCCATGTTAGAGCTGTGCAGGAGGAAGAGGAGGATGAGGGGGGGATTGCTGCACAAAAGCCCCAAAGCAGGGGTGAAATGCTCCCTGTTCAGACCGGATCGCCCGATCCGGTAGCGATGGAAGCGGGTGGTTCGGAGAACCGGTAGCAAAAATCCCTGCCCCTTCCCACATGCCCAGCTGAGCCGCGCGATCATCAGAGGCTTTTCTTTTTACTTTTAAAAGCATTTTTTCTACAACCTCTTCGGCTGAAAAAATGCAAAGCCACTGATGATCGCACGGCTCATCTGGGATCATCAAAGGCTTTTAAAAGAAAAAAAACCCCTTTTTTTCTTTTAAATGCCTCTGACGTTCCAAGCTGAGTTGCCTGATCGGCAGAGACTTTTTTTCTTTGAAATGCCTCTAACGATCAGGCAACTCAGCTTGGATCGTCAGAGGCATTTAAAAGAAAAAAAGTCTGTGCACTGGAGGCGAGCGGAGCTGTGGAGCAGTTTTAAAGAGGAGGTAGAACAGCACAGCGGCGGCTGTCCACGCCCTGTTTCTTGCCAGCCAGTCAGGAGAAATGGGTGTGTGTGGAAGAGGGAGGGAGGGGGTGGCTAGGTCTTCCTGGCCTTTACTGGTCGCTCCCCCCCCTCCTGCTCCCCCTAATCGCTTCCGAAAGACGCAAGAGGCATTTCAGGCAAAGGTATTGTGGGGAATTTTTGCAGCAGGAGAATAAAAAGGTTCTAACAGACCTGGATTGTCGCGGGGCTCCCCCTCTCCATCTTTATTTGTCTGCTCCTTCCATATCTGGTCCCTTTTTGTTAAGCCCACTCCTCTCCAGCGCTGGCACCCCTCTCAGCCCCAGCGCAGCTGCTACATGTCCCCCAAGGGCGTGGGGGTTAGGGTTAGCTGGACACCGATCTCACAAGGCAAGCAGGCATGGGGGACCACCAGGAAGGCAGCTTGGAAGGCAGGCAAGCATGGCAGGGCTGCGGGGAAGGGAATAGGCTGCTAGCTCCCTTCCCTGCAACCTTGCCATGCTTGCCTGCCTGACATGTGACCTTCCACTTGCCTGCCTTCGCAAATTGGCCACGGGGATGCCGGGAAGGCCCCATGGAAGGTAGAGAAGCATGGCAGGACTGTGGGCCACAGACCGGTTCGGGGGCATGGCCAACCAGTGGTTGCTACCAGTTTGGAGAAACAGCCTCAATCTCCGCTACCGGTTCAGCCGAACTGGTCTGAACCCGTAGCATTTCACCCCTGCTTTGGATGAATATTTGTGTTTGTTTTGACTGATTTGCTCAATGCGGACTAGCCTCTTGCAAATGGTGCACTCTCAAGGCCTAGCCATCAGATTTTTCCAGTACAGTTGTGTAGAAATTTGTCACCCACCCCTATCCTAGAAGACTGAAATATTTTAGGAAATATTAAAAAGGCAGAATATTGTACTTGCCTGAGGGGAGAAATATGCTCTTGGAGACATAACAGCCCTCAGCAGATGTCAGCATTTAAGAGATAGATAACTCTATTCATAGGTAAAAATTCCCTGCAGCAAAATCAGAACAAAGATAGGATTAGCCCCGTGGTGAAATTCAAATTTTTTTACTACTGGTTCTGTGAGCGTGGCTTGGTGGGTGTGACAGGGGAAGGATATTGCAAAATCTCTATTCCCACCCCACTCCAGGGGAAGGATACTGCAAAATCCTCATTCCCTCTCCACTCCTGGGGGAAGAATATTGCAAAGTCTCCATTCCCACCCCACTCTGGGACCAACCAGAGGTGGTATTTGCCGGTTCTCCGAACTACTCAAAATTTCTGCTACCAGTTCTCCAGAACCTGCCAGAACCTGCTGGATTTCACCCTTGGATTAGCCTTCAGACACAATAGGAATTGCCCAATAAGCCCCTTCATTGCATCAGCCCAAACTTCAACCAAACATAGCTCAGACAAACTCCTAGGATTTGTAAATGGCCCCATGGGAGTCTGACAACAGCCAATAGAATACATGTTCTTGCACAGGAATAGGAAGTTCAAGTGCAAAGCCCAAGACAAGGGATAAATACACCCCACTCTCAACTCCATGTGGTCAGCTGGCCAGAATCACCCATGTGCTTCTGCTTCATCAATAAATGGACCCTCTTTCCAATCAGCCTCCAGCCTCCATTTTGTCTCCAATGTCTTTCTCCTGGTTTGGAACTGGACCTGGATATTTCTTCCAACAGTTGCAAACTTGACAGCGAAAAGAAAGTGATTTCCCTACCTTTTCTTCTACAGATTAATAAATCCCTCTCCATCTGTACAGGTGAAGGAGGACCAGTGGTGGATTGCCTCCGGTTTGGACCGGTTCGTAAGAACCGGTAATAAAATCGGCAGGAGGCTCCGCTCACTGACCCGGACATCATCAGAAGTTATCTGTGCATGTGCAAAAGCTTATGCGAATGGACAGAAGAGCGCTCGCAAAAGCATGCACACGGGCACAATGTGAACTGGTAGTAAAGGTAAGTAGAACCCACCCCCGAGGAGGACATGGCTGTACTAGGAAGACACCACCGGGGACTGGTGAGTAGCATATGGCCAGAAAAAGACCAAAGACTGCCAAAAAGTTAGGCGAAAAAAGTGGAAATCCAGATCTCATTCTGGGCCATGGTAGTCATCCTTTTTTGGAAGAAGAACCTAACAAGAAGATTTCAGAAAGTTGTTGCATTCTCCATGCTGAAGTCTCTGATGAGGAGTCCTTGGTCACGGTCCTTTTGTTGAGGTCCTTCTAGTATTATTCCTATCAGCTCTCCAAGTTAGGCTACTCGGAAACTGAAGCATAGAAGCTAATAGTAATAACACTTAAACTTATATACCACTTCATAATGCTTTACAGCCCTCTCTAAGCAGTTTTATAGAGTCAGCGTATTGCCCCCAACAATCTTGGTCCTCACTTTACCAACCTCGGAAGGATGGAAGGTTGAGTCAACCTTGAGTCAGTCAGAATCGAACTCCTGGCAGTGGGCAGAATTAGCCTGCAATACTGCATTCTAACCACCGCACCACCACGACACTATTATTCTTGTTATAAGCATATAGCAACAGAACATGGCAAGTTGGAATGTATTTCCATCTTCCCACTTTTTATCTTCATAAAAACTAGGGGGATTGATGGCTGAGGTGTTTTTTTCATATTACAGTTCTGACCCAGACTCGGATTTCTTTTATCTGACCATTATATTGATTGTGTGTCTTCCTTCTGTTCTTCAGAGTTATTCTTTCTGCCAATTACAGTCTTGTTCTATGGGAGGTACTCTTCCTGTATATTTCCCATAATTCTCCAGAATGATGTTTTGGCTGAAGCAGTGTGGGAAATGAAAACGGCAGCTAGATTCAACTGCCCAGTGGCCCAATTAGAACCTAATCCTCTATTTGAAATGTTTTCAACTTCTCAATTTTCTCCATTTGCTCTTCTGCTTAGAGTATTTTTCTTTTGTATGAATTAATCAGTATACAGTGTATAAACAAAACTTTTTGTGGCCACTAGGTGAGAGCAAAGAAACAGGGTAGATTTTCCCTGTGTCCATTTGCTGCCATCTAGTGACCATCTGGGCACCTGCAGTCCAGGTTTCATACTACCATTTCTAAAGATATACTGTAGTCAAACTCATTTTAAAAATAGAATTTGAGCAGTTCTGGAGAAGGGCTTTGGGCAGGTAATTGGAGTAAGCAGCTATAGGGAAGAAGCAGAGAATATCAAATAGAAAGGGTCAGGTCTATTGGGCAATTTGTTTTTAATCAATTTATATAAATATCTCACCATTGCAATTCCAGATAATTCAAACAAAGATGTAGGATAGTAAAAACAACAACAAAGAAGTAGCTGAAAACAAACTGTCAGCCTTATAAAGACCAGATAAGAAATATGGACAGATAAGTTAATTCTATTTTATTGTAAAGTTACATTAACAGACTGTTAATGTCTGAAAGTACAATTCTCCTGCTCTCCTTTATAGCCCAAGAATAGGGAGGGTCCAGAGGTGGTGTTCAGCCAGTTCACACTGGTTCAGCCAAACTGGTGGCAACTTCTGGCTGGCCATGCCATTTGCTTGCCCCACCTGGTTGCCTGGTCGCTGCTCACTCGCCCCGCCTTCCTGGTCGCCACTCACTCACCCCTTCCGGCCGCTTGATGCTTGCTTGCTCCTTCTAGCTGCTCGACGCTCACCCCACCTACCCCTGCCCTATATATGTTGACTTCACTACACAGCCCAGCTAATTGCCTCGCCAGTCGCCTCGCTGATGCCCTCTCAGCTCAGCTCACCAAAGGTAAGCAATGCATGCCACCTACTCACCCTTCGCCTTGGGTTGGGGCCGGGGCCCCAGAGATGTGCCATTCCCTGAAGCCCCGGAGCCACTGCCTGCCTCGGCCAGGTTGGGGAACGTGCGATTCCCTGGCTCCGGCCTTGCCCTGGAGCCACTGCCCGCCTGCTCGCCGCCCACTCTCCCTTAAGCACAATGCATCGCCCCATTTTCCCTCCTTCAGAGGCCCCAGCCCTTAATCTCTCTGCTTCCTCCCCCACGACCGCCTCTTTCATCGTCTTGTGGCCACGACCTTACTTTCCTCCTGTGGCTGGCTGCCAGGGAAGGCAAGCCAGGGCTGAGCTGTCATCGCCGCTGGGCTCCCCACCAGCCCTCATCTCGCTCCCCCTTGTCACGAGATGACTACAGCCACTGCATGTTTTTTTCGGTGCGGCTGGAGTCCACCCAGATCCGCAGGGCCTCCAGGCACTGGGACATCACTTCCAAGACATCGTTGGGATGGTCTGGGGTGGAGATGTACAGCTGAGTGTCATCAGCGTACTGATGGAACTCCACCCCAAAACCACGGATGATCTCACCCAGCGGCTTCACATAAATGTTGAACAGGAGGGGCGAGAGGACCAACTCTTGTGGCACCCCGCAAACAAGGTGCCTCGGGGACGACCGCTGCCCCCCTGTCAACACAGATTGTGACCGGTCGGAGAGATAGGAGGAGAACCACCACAAAACAGTGCCTCCCACCCCCAATCCCTCCAGCTGGCGCAACATGATACCATGGTTGATGGTATCAAAAGCCGCTGAGAGATCTAACAGGACCAGGATAGGGGAATAACCCCTACCCCGAGCCCTCCAGAGACCATCCACCAATGCGACCAATGCCGTTTCCATGCTGTACCCAGGCCTGAAACAGGACTGGAGCGGATCCAAATAGACAGCTTCATTCAGGTATTGGGGAAGCTGCTGCGCCACCACACTCTCAACAACCTTTGTGATAAAACGAAGGTTGGAGACTGGACGAAAATTAGCCAAAACAGCCGGATCCAGAGAGGGCTTCTTGAGGAGGCGCCTCACAACCGCCTCTTTCAAGGCAGCCAGCAGGACACCCTCACTCAAAGAAGCATTAACAATCCCCTGGAACCAGCCTCGTGTAACCTCCCGGAAGGCCAGTACCAACCAGGAGGGGCACGGGTCCAATAAACATGTGGTCCTGTTCAGCCGTCCCAAGATCCTGTCCATGTCCTCAGGAGGGTGGAACTCCTCCCAGATAATGCTCTCAAGACCTGCCTCAGTCATCTCGTCTGAACTAACCCAGTCAGCGGCCAAGTCTTCCTGAATCGGAGTGATTTTATCATGCAGATCCTGTACAAAGTCCTCAGCTCCACCCTGCAAGGGGTCATCCCACATCCCAGATGAAGAAGGGAGTGGGTAACTCTAAATAGGGCAGCTGGGCAATTATCTGATGATGCAATAAGAGCGGCAAAATAATCCAATTTCGCCGCTTTTATCGCCCCCACTAGGTAGGCCTTAATATGAGACCTTACCAGTGTCAGGTCAGATTCAGACCGGCTGGCCCTCCAACCGAAAAGGCATCTTTTCTGGCGTTTCATCTCCCTCAGCTCCTCAGAAAACCAAGGAGCTAAGTGAGTTCGGTGCTGGGTCAGAGGCCGCAAAGGCATGACTCAGTCCAGAACCCCAGCGGCTGCACTATCCCAGGCAGTCACTAGGTCTTCTGCCGAGTCGTGAGCCAGAGTCTCGGGAAATGGCCCAAGCTCCTTCTGGAACCTATCAGGATCCATCAGGCACCTGGGGTGTGGCGGTCAGAAAGTCAAGATGAAGGAGTGAGTGGTCAGACCATGACAAAGGTTCAATAGCTATATCCCCTGTATCAAGACCACTTGACCACTGACCAGAGATGAAACCTAAGTCCAGAGTGTGTCCACCTATGTGAGTAGGGCCGTGAATTACTTGAGTCAGGTTCATGGCCATCATGGAAGCCATGAACTCCCAAGCTACCTCAGACGTCTCACCAATAGATGGCAGGTTAAAATCCCCCATGACCAGAAGTCTGGGGGTATCAATCGCCACTTCGGTTATAACGCTGAGGAGCTTGGGCAGGGTCGTTGCCATGTGGCAGGGAGCCAGGTACATGACCAACAAACCCATCTGCACCAGAAGACCCCACTTCACAAAAAGGGATTCACATCCAGCTATCTGAGGTACAGTGGCCTCCTTCGGATCAAGCCTTCCTTTATAATGACCGCTACCCCCCTGCCCCTGCCCTGAGCTTTCGGCTGATGAAATGTGCGGAAGCCTGGTGGGCAGATATTCATGAGGGGAACCCCCCCTTCATGGCCCAACCAGGTCTCCGTAATACCTGCCAGGTCCGCTCCCCCCTCTTGAATAAGATCACAGATGAGGGGGGCCTTATTTACTATGGACCTGGCGTTGCATAGCAACAGCCGAAAACTCGGGCCCTGAGACTCTGAACAACCTGGGGAACAGGACGAGCTCAGTGGGCTGGGGCATACCACCGCTCGGAGATAGCGAGTGCGTGCCCCCACCACATGATGCGGCCCCCTGCTCCCGCCATATCTGCCCCTCCCACTCAGTGGGTTAATAGCAAAGCCCTCAGAGTGACTTTTGGTACCTCTATTACCCCCAGAATCCAGACCCCCGGTGGCCCAATTAACAGCTGGATGAGATCCTTCTTCCCGTGGGTTATCCCCCAAACCCACACAACCCTCCCACCCCCTAGAACACCTTAAAAATCCCTCTAAAAGTTTCCCTAAAAAACCTCTCAGTCCCTTTTTTGCAGCATGCCACCTCTCTGGGTTCCAAAACCCGTCATCAAAGTAGGCCCTCGATAAAGTAGAGGGCCATACCTGCGAGAGGGGGGAATCTCGCAGTGCAAGAAGTTCTAGTGTGGTGTATATCTCCACATACAATAATCGAGGCAAAGAGCTTAGTCAGGGGTCCATACAATAAAAACCAGATGTCGCATGCAGCCATTTTACAGTGAGAAAGTCCACTGGTATCTCCACTGTCCTCTCATGACAGTGGGAGAGGTTAAACAGTTGCATCACAGTGAGAGCAATGTCCAGCCTGCCCTCTCACGGCGGTGGGCCCTCAGTCGGCCATAGATCAAAAATATTGCTCCCAATGGTGCAGTCGTGGTGTTGCCAGGACCTCCTCGGCAGTTAATTCACTGGCTGTCCACGGTCGGGGAGAAAGATCTTGTCAATCCACCAGTCAATCAATCCAGGGTAAAGATGTAATCCTCAGTGCATTATACTCAGTGATATATGTAAGTACTAGTCCCGGTAGAAAGGGGAAAGGGGGGGGAGAAAAGAGAAGGAGGGGGGGAGAGAGAACCCTCTCAGTCAGGGGCAAATAATAAGCCCAATTTTGGCGTAACAGTTCCAGGAGGGGGGAGGGGGGTTGATATTATTGCAATGGGGAAACACCCCATTCCCCCCCCGACCTTATCCCCTCAGTTCTTCCAGGATGCCTGGGTTCCAAACCCCAGCCTCCATTTCTCCTAGGAGGCCTCCAGGTATTCTACAATCACCAAAGTCTTATCTTGAAAGGGGGTCTCTCTTGTTGAACAGAAGGGGGAGAGAGGACTGACCCCTGGGGCACCCCACAAGTGAGGGGCCTCGGGGCCGACCTCTTCACTCTGCCAACACCGCCTGCGAAAGCCCCGAAAGGTAGGAGGAGAACCACCATAAAACAGTGCCCCCCACCCTCAACCCCTCGAGGTGTCGCAGCAAGATACCATGGTCGATGGTATCAAAGGCCACTGAGAGATCCAATAGGACCAAGACAGAGGAAGATCCTTTGTCCTGGTCCCTCCAAAGATCATCCACCAGCGTGACCAATGCCATCTCTGTGTTGTACCCAGCCTGAAACTTGACTGGTACGGATCTAGGTAATCTGCTCCAGGGCCAATGGGAGCTGCCATGCCACCCCGCTCTCAACAACCTTTGCAATAAAGCGAAGGTTGGAGACAGGACAAAAGTTGTTCAAAATGGCTGAATCCAGGGCAGGTTTCTTGAGGAGGGGCTTCACCACTGCCTCCTTCAAGATGGCAGGGAAGCTACCCTGACCCAGGGATGCAGTAATCACTGCCCAGATCCAGTCACGTGTAACCTTCCGAGCTGCGTAAACAAGCCAGGAGGGATACGGGTCCAACAAACATGTGGTGGCACTCAGCTTCCCCATGATCCTGTCCACTTCCTCAGGGGTAACCGGATTGAACTCCTCCCAGATGACAAGACCCGTTGTCTCTCCCTCGTCTGACCCTGCCCAGTCAGAGTCCAGATCGTCCCGAATCTGAGCGATCTTGTCCAGCAGATGCTGACTATACTCCTCGACACGCCCCCATAGAGGATCATCCCCAGTTCCCCAATTGAAAAGAGAGCATGACACACTAAACAGGGCAGCCGGGTGATTATCTGTGGACACGATGAGGGTGGAGAAGTAAGAACGCTTCGCCGCTTCCATCTCCACTAGATAAGACCGTGTAAAGGATCTTAACTGAGCGCGATCAGATTCAGAACGACTGGACCTCCAACAGCGCTCTAGGCCTCTTCTCCGCCGCTTCATCTCCTGGAGCTCCTCAGAAAACCAAGGGGCCAATCGGGATCTGCATCGGGTCAGCGGCCGCAAAGGCATGACATGGTCAAGAGTCCCAGAGGCCGCCCTTTCCCAGGCATCCACCAGGGCCTCGACCGGGGCGTGGGAAAGAGAGATAGGTATCAGCCCAAGCTCCATCTGGAACCTCTCAGGGTTCATCAGGCACCTGGGGCAGAACCAGGTAGTTGGTCCCACATCCCAGCGGCAGGGGGTGGCATAGTGGAAGCCCAGCCAGAGGAGATAGTAATCGGTCCATGACCGGGGGTAAATGACTGGCATTCCCCCACTGAGCTCCACTGTTCCGAGATAAAAACAAGATCAGGCATGTGTCCCTCCACATGGGTCGGGCCCTGAATTATCTGAGTCAAGTCCATGGTTGCTATGGAGGCCATGAACTCCCGGGCCGTCCCCGATGCTCCACCCAGGGAAGGCAGATTAAAGTCCCTCAACACAATAAGTCTGGGAAACTCAACCACCAGCCTCGATAGAGTGTCAAGTAGCCTGGGCAGGGCCGTTGATACGCAGCTGGGTGATAGGTACGTAATCAGCAGGCCCAACTGACCTTGCGGGCCCCATGAGGAGGGACTCACACCTGTCTATCTAAGGAACAGGGACCTCCCATGGACCCTGGGCCTCCCTAATCACAACTGCCACAACTGCAATTTAGGATTGCATTGGGTTTTTTGGCTGTCGCTGCACACTGCTGGCTCATATTTAGCTGGTTGTCCATTAAGACTCCAAGATCCCTCTCACAATTATTGCTTTTAAGCCTGGTTTCACTCAGTCTATATGTGTACTTTCGGTTTTTTCTTGCCTAAGTGCAGGACTTTATTTTTCTCTACATTGAATTTCATTTTTTTAGATAGGGCCCAGTGTTCAAGTCTGTCAAGATCCATCCGGATCTTGAGCCTATCTTCTAGGGCCGTGATGGCGAACCTATGATATACATGCCACAGGTGGCATTCAGAGCCATATCTGGGGGCACGTGAGCGTTGCCCTATCTCAGCTCCAGTGCGCATGTGCGCGCTGGCCATCTGATTTTCTGGCCTTCTGGGCCCACCGAAAGTTGGGAAATGGGCTGTTTCCTACCTCCAGAGGGCCTCCGGGAGGGTGGGTGGGAGGCCATTTTCGCCCTCCCCAGGCTCCTAGAAAGCCTATGGAGCCTGGGGACAGAGAAAAAAGGCCCACCGTGCCATCGCGTACCAAAAGTGTGGGAATGTGTGTGGGGGGGGGTCATATGTACATGCATGGAGCGCATTGAATTATGGGTGTGGGCATGCTTGCATGTAAACCCCCCCCATTCTCCCCCCGCTTTTGGCACGCAACAGAAAAAAGGTTAGGCATCACTGTTTTAGGTTGTTAGCTCAGGGGTGGGTTCTAAAATTTTTTACTACTGGTTCTGTGGGTGTGGCTTATTTTGTGGGCGTGACTTGATGGTCATGTGACAATTCTTTAGGATTTAGCAGAGGTACTGGTCTACCAGGCTTTTAACTACTTGCAGAGCTGTACCGGTCTACTCATTTATTTTTGAGGCACTGGTCTACTCATTTGTTTTTTGAGCGCACTGGTCTATCACCACACTGCCTTTTAACACTGATCAGCTGTAGGGCGGCCCTTTGAAGCCCCACGGCAAGAATTTAAACAGTTTTTTTCCTTCTAGCAGATCAGCTGGGATTTGGAAGGCAGCGAATAGATTGGAGGCAGGCCAAATAAAAGGTAAGAATAATGGGGGTGGGTGGGAGGGTCCAGCTCCCGAACAAGGAGAACCAGTTCGGTGATGTCATATCGTCATCACTACCGGCTCGGCCGAACCAGGCCAAACCGGAAGGAACCCACCATTGTGTTAGCTATTCCTGCCGGCTTAGTATCAGTAAGCTGGGTGGGTTTCTACTGGTTAGCCACGGTTTGGGCGAACCAGTAGCAGCAGTGGCGGTGGAAAGCTCCGCCCACCTGCTCAGACATCATAAAAAATGCTCTGCGTGTGTGCAGGAGTACCACATATACACAAAGCAAATGTGCACACCTGCGCACTACCAATAGCGAACCAGTAGTGCCTGGATTTGAATCCCATCTCTGGTAAGTTCCCCTTCTATTCCCTCATCTAAGTCATTTATGAAGATATTGAAGAGTACTAGGCCTAAGATGGCTCACTGCTTACTTCCCTCCATGTAGACTTAGACCCATTAAGGACTACTCATTGAGTACGGTTTGTCAGCCAGTTGCGAATTCATCTGGTGGTGATGCTATCTATCCCACTTTTTTCTAGCTTATCAAGTCGGTTGTGGTCTACTTTGTCAAATGCCTTGCTGAAGTCTAAGTATATTATGTCCACCGTATTTCGCTGGTCTATTAATTTAGTCACTATGTTAATCACTATGAAATAAGATTGGTTTGGCATGAGCTGTTTTTAACAAACTCGTGCTGACTGCTAGTTGTTACTTTACTTGTTTCTAGATGTTGGCAGATCTCCCAAGGTCATTCCTACAGACATACCATTACACAAACCCAGCTCCAATCATAAGAATAAGCAATAGTGATGGGGGTCATCTAACCTCCAGATCCCATCACTGAGGAGACTTCCAAAGTCTTCAATGACTTCTGAAAAAAAAATTATCAGGAGGAATGATAATCCCTAGAGCAGGTATCTCCAACTTGGTAACTTGAAGACTTCGGTTCCCAGAATTCCTCCATGGCTGGCTGAGGAATTCTGGGAGTTGAAGTCCATAAGTCTTAAAGTTGCCAGGTTTGAAGATCCCTCCAGATCTTGAGGGAAGGAAACCGAGACAGCCTGCTTCTTGGGTCCTGCCTTAGCCATAGATCCTGGAGCATGCCCACCATGTGGATCTAATGAGGTGGGAGAAAGAAAGGTAGTCTATTCTGACCCCATATCAAGCAGGGCTTCAGAAGTGACAGCCAATATATTGAAATTGTAACTTGGAAGTCTAATGGAAATCAGGACAGCACCTGGGTGCAGTGGTGATATATGAATGTACTGAGGTATACCCATAGCTCATATAAATATATTTTAATAATCAGCCAGGTTATTATTACATTACATAACTTTTGAGAATAAAACTGAAATTCTGCCATTTGTTTTTTGACAATCTGCCACAAAATAACAGCAACGGTGCAGATTCTGGCTTCTGAGAATCCTATTTATATTAGATAGGGTTGAACTGATGTAGGGTTAAAATGAAGAAACCCAAATGTTCACAGATGAGGAAAACCAAAGTCCGCAGGAAGAGCAGAGATGTATTTCATTTCCTCAAAGCCACCTGGCCAGTTTTTTTTTTTTAACCTTTTTACATGGATTGTTTTCCAATTAATAGGTGCAACCAGGAAATAGATGAATTGAAACGAATCATGAATTCCCATTGAAAGTTTAACCACCGTTTCTATATATTGGCTTTTCTGGGTCTGGTGTATTTTCTCCCAGAGCAAATATATTTGTCAGATAAAGGAGAACAATGCCAAACATACCGTGTAAATTAGCCGAAATTCATTGTTTAACTTTGTTTAAGTTAACATTGTTTAACAACGCGTGTCAGAATTGTGCTATAGCACGCACTTCTCAAAAGAATGCTACAACCAGAACAATACTTACATTTATTTTTATGTTCCATTTATGTTTATATTTTGTTGGGAAAATGATTCATCTCTAGTTTTCAAGGTAAGCCCTTTGCCCTTCAAACAAAATAAAGGTGATCCTCAATTTAAGACTACAATTGAGCCCCAAATTTCCATTGCTAAGAAGACAATTGAGTTTTGTCCCATTTCATGACTTTTCTTGTCACCGTTGTTACGTGAATCGTCACCGCAGTTAAATTAGTAACACGGTTGTTAAATGAATCTGGCTTCCCCATTGACTTTACTTGTCAGAAGGTCGCGAAAGGGGATCATGTGATCCGGGGTGGGTTCTAAATTTTTTTACTACCGGTTTTACTACTACTGGTTCTGTGGGTATGGCTTATTTTGTGGGCGTGACTTGATGGTCATGTGACAATTCTTTAGGATTTAGCAGAGGTACTGGTCTACCAGGCTTTTAACTGCTTGCAGAGCTGTACCGATCTACCCATTTATTTTTTCAGGCACCGGCCTACTCATGTATTTTTGCAGGCACTGGTCTACTCATTTGATTTCTTTTAATACTGATCACCTGTAGGGTGGCCCTTTGAAGCCCTGGGGCAAGAGTTTACACAGTTTTTTCCCCTCTAGCCATCAGCTGGGACTCAGGAGGCAGCAATAGATTGGGGGTGGGGTCAATAAAAGGTAAGAATAACGCGGGTTCATATCGTCACTGCTACCGGCTCGGCGGAATCGGACCGAACCGGGAGGAATCCACCACTGCTGTGATCCTGGGACACAGCAACCATGGTAAATGCAAGTAGTTCTTGACTGTTACAACTGTTCATTTAGTTCAAAGTTACAACAGCTCTGAAAAAAGTGACGTATGACTGTTTTTTACACTTACGATTGTCGCAGCATCCCTATGGTAACATGATAAAAATTCAGGTGCTTGGCAACTGACTCATATTTATGATGGCTGCAGTGTCCTGGGGTCAGTGGTGAAATTCAGCCGGCTGTATCCGGATCGTGCAATCTGGTAGCACCAGTGGCGGGAGGCTCCGCCCACACATCCAGACTTCATCACGTCCCATTTTTGACACTCTGAGCATGCACAAAAGGCTCTGCGCATGCGTGGAGGAGGCCTGCACGCTCATATTTGCGAACCAGTAGTGAAGATAAGTGAATATTATCTTCTGCCTGGGGTCATATGATCCCCTTTTGTGACCTTTTGACAAGCAAAGTCAATGGGGAAGCCAGATTCACTTAACAACTATGTTACTAACATAACAAATGCAACAATTCACTTAACAACGGTGGCAAGAAAAGTAGTAAAATGGGGCAAACTCCCTTAACAAATGTTTCAGTTAGCAACATAAACTTTGGGCTCAATTGTGGTCATAACTCGAGGACCTCCTGTAGTTATGACGGTTGGCAAGCGTCCCGGTTTTGATCCCGTGTCCATGTGGATGCTGCATCGGTCATGTGAAAAACCATCATAAAGGACTTTTTTTTGATGCTGTTGTAACGTTGGTCACTAAACACATGGTTGTACATCAAGGATTATTTGTAGACATTAGATGGGGATAAAACTTTTGATAGTCTCGCAGAGCTGCATCCAGATATCTGGGAGACCAGGTTCTGTACTGAAGCTGGGTACACCTCTCTTTGACACAACTTGCCATTGCTATCCTGAAGTGGTGGGATTCAAATTTTTTTACTACTGGTTCTGTGGGCGTGGCTTGGTGGGCGTAGCAGGGGAAGGATACTATAAAATCTCCATTCCCTTCCCACTCCAGGGGATTCTGTCTCCACTCTAGGGGAAAGATACTCTAAAATCTCCATTCCCTCCCCACTCCAGGGGAAGGATACTGCAAAATCTCCATTCCCTCCCCACTCCAGGGGAAGGATACTGTAAAATCTCCATTCCCTCCCCACTCCAGGGGAAGGATACTGTAAAATCTCCATTCCCTCCCCACTTCAGGGGAAGGTTACTGCAAAATCCCCATTTCCTCCCCATCAACTGGGGCTCAGGAGGCAGAGACTAGATGGGGGTGGGGCCAGTCAGAGGTGGTATTTACCGGTTCTCCGAACTACTCAAAATTTATGCTACTGGTTCTCCAGAACTGGTCAGAATCTGCTGAATATCACCTCTGCTACCTATGTCTAAGATTGTGATGTTTTAATTTGAGAGTGGGTCATTTGGTCTGCAAACTAGAAGCCTCTAATTCTGCAGGTTGGCATTAGAACTGGGAAAAGGCACTTGCACACCACAAATTAACTTGTGCTGTAGACAGATGTGCACCTTGGGTGGAAAGCAATAAATATATGAAATAAAGACTGAAGGACCTATAGTTGATTGTGGAAGTGATCATTCAGGAACTCCATAAATCACGATAGGGTTGGCTTTAATGGTTTAAGGGTATTCAGGCAACGGTAGTAACAACCATTCTTAATTGCTTTTAATTGTCTTTATGTTTAATGATCAATACCGCCCACAGTCACCTGTGGATATGACTGGCTATGAAAATCAATTAAAATAAATCACACTTAATTATGGCTTAGTAAGGTGTGTGAATTAGAGAAATGTTAACTCTGGATAAAACCTACTTTTAAAACTCTAATTTCAAGTCCAGTTTGGCTCCCAATGACTGATACAGCCCAATGATAACGGCCTCATTGGCCGTTACCTTCAGCAGATACGTTGTTAGGCCTGCCCAATTGACATGAGATTTCTTAGTGGTCTCCCCTCCAAGTAATAATACGATCCAACTTTATGTAGCTTTTGGAGAGCAGACAGGATTATTCAGATGCTCTCATTTAGGTGAACTTTTTAAGATACTCTGAAACTAATTCCTGGTGATTTCATTCATACAACCGTGAAGTTTTATTGGCAACAGAAGAGGTTGTATTGAGTTCTTAAAAGCAAGTTTGTCTAGTACCCTGTTTCCACTAAAATAAGACCTCCCTGGATAATAAGCCCTCCCCGAAAATATTAAACCACATGCGCAGTTGGTCCCCGCCATTTCCTTTGGTTAGGGTTAGGGAGACAGAGGTGGAAATCAGGTAAGACAGCAAGAGGAGCCCCATGCCCCAAAATAATCCACATGTCCCAAAATTATAAGACGTCCCCAAAAATAAGGCCACGTGCTTATTTCAGGGTTCAAAAAAAATATAAGACAGGTTCTTATTTTCAGGAAAACACAGTAAATTATATGTACATTGCAGCAGAAGAAGAAAGACAAAAAATCTATATATTCTACTAAAATACTTTTATTACGATTATAAATTTAAGTTTTGTTCTATATACAATACATATATAATTATAGAAATAAATATTTCTTTAGCTAGGAACATACATCCTAGGGGAAAGAAACTCCACAACTGGAATTTTAGCTGGAAAAGAGAAAAGATAAACATTCACAATGCTAATAGTCTTGGGAGGAGTTTGTAAAGAACATAGCAAATATTAAAACTAATACATAAGGAAAAGCATTTAAAAAACAAAAAATCCTCCCAACAGATGGCACAACCCTATGTGAGAACTTATCATTAAAAGTGGATGGTGCTATTGAGAAACAGTATCAGTGAATGGACAATAAACTATCTAAATATTTCAACATTGAGGACTAGTTTCTTAATATTCAGTATTATTCGGATCAATGTTTCTCAACCTCAACCAGTTTAAGGTGGGAATTTCCCAGCCAGCATGCTGGGGAATTTCTATGCTGGCTGGGGAATTCTGGGAGTTGAAATCCACACATATTTAAGTGGCTGTGGGTGAAAAACACCAACTTAGAGGGGAGAATGGACTCGTTTCAGAAAATCCAAACTTAAGCAAACTACTAAAACTCAATCACCTTAGCAAGCCGGGTTTGCTCTGTATTTTAAACGTCGACTGAATCATATTTCCCACCGGAGCCTACTACCAAACACACAGCCGCACTTCTCATTAACACAATCAGGGAGGACTGTGCATCGAAGTGAATATTGGGCTGTGTATTTGCAAATCCACCCTCCAAAAGATGACCATCACATCTCTCTTGGCTTTCTTGGCACTTGCCAAGGAGAAAGATGTGATTAGACCAGAATCTGCTGTCCAGCCTACAATCCAATCCCCTCCTTGTTGCCTATGGGTTTATGGGAGCTGTAGTTCCAGAGAAAATCAGATTTGGAGAAGCTCATTTAAAGAAACTGGCCAGTTTTACAGCCATGAAGGATGCCATGGAAAACCTCATGCTTTGAAAACACACCATGCTATCCTTGCAGAGTTCTCACTGAGTAGAAAAAGAGATACCTTCTCCCCACTGGGAACATATTAATAAGCTATGTTGTCCACCACGCAAGGTCCATGTGTGATTTCAGAGCTTTTGCACAGCTCTCAGATGTATACAGATAGTCCTTGACTTATGAGTACTATTGGAACCAGAACAGAGGTAGTATTCAGCTGGCTCGGACCGGTTCGCCTGAACCGGTAGCCCAGCCGCCTCGGCTCTATGCCATCCTATTTAGGCACATTTTTTAGGCCGGGCACTTTGCGAACTGGTAGGGAAAGTGAATGCTACTCCTAGACCATAATATCGGTAACTAAGCAGGGCAGTTATTAAATGCATGCTGGCTGACAAATGCCTGAATTTTGATCCTGTGACTGTGGGGATGCTGCAACAGTTGTAATGTGAGGAACAGCCATTAAGTCCCTTTATTCAAGACTGTTTTAACTTTGAACAGTCACTAAACGAAACAGTTGTAAATCAAGGATTACCAGTAATTGTTCCAATAGCACACACACATATATAGATTGTTAATTGAAAGTCCTTGTTTCCTAATCGTACTGATCTGAAGATATGTTTTCTTTGGGTTGTTAACCTTCAGCCCGATTTGGTCAACCCCCTTTTAACCTGGTTACTAAATAAACCCATTTTCTTGGACAGAACATGTAATAAGCTAACCCAAGCAAGCCGAATTTGCACCACAGGGTAAGATGCAAGCAAACTAGCTTAAAACTAAGCAAGTTTGAGTACATTGTCTGACAGTAAGCATTGGATTTGCAACTGACTCAGTGGTTAAAGGTGCTGTGTGCTGATGTTTTGTGTGATCTCAAGAAAACGGATAGATTGATCCGAGCCATATTTTAGTGAAATATGGGGGTGGGGGGAGCGGGCCTGTTGTGCGCCCTCCATATTTCCAGCCCTGCCACTGGTCAATATGGAAAGAGAAGTATTTTCAGACAGGATATTTCTTAGTTAATAAGGCAATGTCCTTTTCACATCGGTTGACCCAGTCTTGGAAGAGATGGCAAATGTAGTAGCCTGTGAGTTTCATAAGGAAGGTGTTGTCAGGTTCCAGAGGCTGAGCAGGTACAACTGGACCTGGCACAATGCCCAGGGAAGACATGATGGATTTAAGGTTATTCTCCAGACCCAGGCACTGCAGGCCTGAAAAATCGAGCTGACGGTGTAATTCATCTTCCAATGGATTCAGATCCATTTGCTGGCATTTCACGCTGGCTAAGTACATCGGCAAATTGGAGAAGGCGGAGGCATTTTGCTGCAGCCGCTCCTCGTCGGTGAGACCCAGCCACTCTGTGGTAGACAGGGTTGGCAACGGGAGTCCTGGAAAAGGCTGAATGGTTGGGCTGAAATCAGGGTCACCAAAAGGTACGCCCTGGTGATGCACCTAAAACAGAGAAAAGCCAGCCTGTCAGTTCTTTGAAAGGTCGTTTCTTGGATCGTCAGAAAGTGATGGAATGCCTTCTCATTATTGCAAGTAGCCCTCAATGTACGATTACAACTAAGCCCAAAATGTATGTTGCTAAGTGAGACAGTTGTTAAGCGCGTTTTGCCCCATTTTACGACCCTTCTTGCCACAGCTGTTAAGTCAATCACAGCAGTTGTTAAATTAGTAACCTGGTTACCTGCTAGGTGAATCTGGCCTCCTCGTTGACTTTGCTAGTTAGAAGGTCGCAAAAGGTGATCACATGACCCCACCCCCCCATCTACAATCATTGTAAATGCATGCCAATTGCCAAATGTCCTAATTTTGATCATATGACGACAGGGATGCTGCAGCATTCCTAAGTGTGAAAAACAGCCAAAATGTCACTTTTTTCCAGTGCCATTGTAGAAAAAAAAAATACAGTCCAATAGATTGCACATCTTTGTCTGAGAGGCTGAAAAGACAAGAATTATTAACAAGCTGTCTCTATGTACCTGGGATGGTATTTACAGCTTTTACTTGGCTGCGTCAAGTAATACATTTCTTTTGAGAAAAATGCCCAGGTCCTATATTCAGGAGATTCAAATCATTATCAATTTGCATTGACTAAAGTTCCTTCTTCTTTTCTACCTTGGAAGCTTTGTAAGTTAAATAAAATACATTTCCCTCCACTCCTGTAGACAGAGCCCCATACCCAGTGGTGGGATTCAAATAATTTAACAACCGGTTCTCTGCCCTAATGACCGGCGGGGTGGGTGTGGTCATGGTGGGCATGGCCAGGGGTGTGTGACAGGCAGCACTCGGCCTCCTGCACCCCCCTGGGAGCAGAAAGTGGCCACGGGGCGGAATGCGCCATCCCTCTGCGGTCCATTTTGGGCCTAGGAGGTTTCCCTGAAGCCTCCTGGGAGTGAAAACGGGCCGCGGCGGACACACAACAACCACCCACCCCCGTGCCCCATTTTTGGCCTAGGAGGCCTCCTTGCACTTACCTGGGAGCCACAATGTGATGTGTAGAGACTCCTGAAAGGGGTGGGGCAGGAAGGGGGTGGAGCCAGACAGCAATTTAACTACTGGTTCACCTGAACCGGCTGAATCCCACCACTGCCCATACCCTCCATTAATTTGTTCCACTTATATTTAGGACTCACGTAGTTTGACAGCAGTTGTCCTGAGCTGAATTGCATGCTGAGGGTGAGATTGTGTGTCCTTTCAATCTCTAGGGCTATTTCTTGCTGGCTGCTTCTTGCTTCAGAGAACATTGGCTCCACTGCAAGAGAGAATCAAGAGGACCATTAGACCCAAGGACTAGTAACTAAACATTGAAATATTTGTATCAATAATACCATGCATGCTGTTCTGCTTTTTTGGCAGGCTACAGAACCTGCAAAAGACAACCAGGGTAGGCGGAGAGAGTTAAGAGACAGAAAAAGGAAATCAATTCATTTTAAATAATAACTCAAATTTTAGAATATAGCATCAGAAGTGAGGAAGAATGAAAAGTATTATACAGCAGTGTTTCTCAAACTTAGCAATTCTTAGATGTATGAACTTCAAATCCCAGCAGGCTAGCTGGAGAATTCTGGGAGTTGAAGTCCAGACATACCAAGGTTGAGAGATTTTCTATGCAGTACAGGTAGTCTTCGACTTACAACAGTTCATTTAGTGACCATTCAAAGTTACAATGGCACTGAAAAAGTGACTTATGATTGTATTTTTTTACACTTATAAACTGTTGAAGCATCCTGATGGTCACTTGATCAGAATTCAGACGCTTGGCAACTGACTCATCCTTATGATGGTTGCAGCATCCTGGGGTCATGATCCCCTTTTGAGACATTCTGACAAGCAACTTAACTGCAGTGATTCTTCTTAACAATTGTGCCATGAAAGTTCACTTAACAAATGTTTCACTTAGCAACAAAAATATTGCACTCCATTGTGGTCATAAGTCTAGAACTACCTGTATCTACTTATGATATCAATGGCACCTATTCTGTAGACGCTCATCTTGGGGTGCAGTGGATGCCTCCTTAAAAAGAGAAGACAAAAAGGACAGCAATATTGAAGATGCCCAAAATTAGTTTTGAGATCCAAATAGTTTTCCAGAGGCAGCGATGGAATTGTGAAGTAACGCAATAATGCAGAAATTGCCAGTCCCAAAAATCACTCAGGCAGGATCTCTTGCGAATTGCAGCTGTCATTAAATAAAAGATCTCCCGTCACCTGTTCAGCAAGCATGCTCTCGGGGCAGCGTTCAAAGCTGTAAAAATAAAATGCAGCCAGGTAGAAAATTCCTGGCCTTTTTTGCATGGCTGTGTTTTCAAAAGAAACTCTAAAAGCAGAGTTTTTTTTCCCCCTGTTAGAGATTTGTTATTTTGTGCCATACAGATGTAGCTGGCCTGTAAACTCTTAGAAAAACAGAGACTTTGTTCTACTCTGGTTTGGAATGTACCCTCCTTCCCATGACCTGTGCTCTTTTTGGACACATCTATAGATTTCAGCACATTTTTTTTTCCTTTTTAACTTCTGTATCGGTGTTCAAGGAAAAGGACTTTGAAATTGCAGGGTTATTAGAAGGACCAGGAATGATTGTCAAAGCATGTTGAAGTTTCTGACACTTGCTAAATACAGAAAGAAGGGAACTCCTCCACTGACTGCAGGATATCCTATAGTTGCTATCATCTGGTCCAGAAGCTTCTAAAATAGCACAGAGGAGGAACTTCTGTTGACAGCATGCTAAAGATCACCCTTTGAACGCAGGGAAAACCCAAATCCCAACTAATTCAGCATTTTGTGTACAAATCATGAAAAAGAGAGCCTTGGATAGTACAGTGGTCTAAAGCCCTGTTATTAACATCAGCTGCCTGCAATTATTGCAGGTTCGAATCTCACCAAGGCTCAAGGTTGACTCAGCCTTCCATCCTTTCTAAGGTAGGTAAAATGAGGACTCAGATTGTGGGGGCAATAAGCTGACTTTGTATAAATATACAAAAGTATGAAGGCTATTGCTTAGCGCATTGTAAGCCGCCCTGAGTCTCCGGAGAAGGGCGGCATATAAATCAAATTTTTTTAAAAATGAGCCTTTAATGAGCCTTTGATGGATGGACAAGAACATTCATTGTTCCAGACAGCAAGGCCAGTGCATTATCTGGAGGACCAAGTTGGAGAATGCTGACATGTACAAACAGCAAAAACCAAGAGACTTCCCTTCCTTCTTAGCAGACTCTAAGCCTCCCACTGAGATAATTTCTATGCAAATTGTTTTATCTAGCAAAGGCAAAATTGTGCCAAGCTCCTAATCTTTCCTGGAATGATTTCCTTTTAAGTTCCTTCAACTTAATTCCACTAGATTGCCAACTTCAAGACAAACCTTATGCAGTTTGGAAAGGCTCAGGATCATGAGTTATTGATGGTAATTCCAAAACTTGAAGGAATCTGGTGGCAACTTTTCAAATTAACACATTTTATTAAGGTCATAAGCTTTTGTGAGCCATAGGTCTTTTCATCAGCCAGCAATATAATGTCTGCATATGTTTTTCCTAGTTACTTGGGGAAAGACATTTGTGGGACTGGATGGTAAAACCTTTTATATAACTTTGATAAAAATGTTGCTCATTCTACCTACTACCCTAATCCTTTCCTATGGTCTCTGGTTTCCTGTTAGAAAAAGACACCTCAGAGCAGAGTTTCTCAACCTTGCCAGCTTTAAGATGGGTGGACTTCAACTCCCAGAATTCCCCATCCAGTTTAGCTGTGGCTGAGGAATTTTGGAAGTTAGTCCACCCATCTTAAAACTGGCAAGGTTGAGAAACACCGCCTAAGACAATCAAGGCACAGATGGAGCGTCTTCAGAAGTTGGGAATCATGAACTTTTTAGAACTGCAACAACCAGAATTCCTAGCTGGTGTGGAATTCTGGGAATTATAGTGCCGGTATATTTGGAAAGAAAGATCTATCCATAGTTAATAACTATAACTCTGTGGAGCTTCTAAATTCAAAAGCACTGTATCTGACTGGCAGACTGCATGAAGACATAGAACACAAGACCAGGGAGGTATATTTGGTTGGACGAAGGAGAATCCTACGTTTGCTCAATCGCTCTGCTGTTTTATCTGGAAATACCAAATCTTTCCCCTGGCTACTCTAAATGCAAATTGTACATTTTTGTGCCAGGCGTTCTAACTGCCAAGCAGTAAATTACCCTCCAAGATCAATGATTAACCCCACCTTCAAGTTCAAGATATGAGGTCATCAGAGTCTTTACATCTCTTGATCTTCGGAGTGGGGGTGGCTGTGGCAGAAAGGAAGAACGAAGAGAGCAGAACATTCCAGAGGTTTTGCAATGAAGGAAATAAACTGGACAGAGCACATGAAGGGGGTGAGCAAAATATATATGCTTAACATGCAGATAAGAAAAAAAAACTGTCCAAAAGAATCAAGGAGAAACCCAAACTTTTCCCACATCAAATGTATTGGCCCAGGACTCCCATCATCCCCAGCTGGCTTTGGACGCACAAATGTTGTGAAGTTACAATTCATTTCTAGTCAGAGGCAACATGTTAGGAAAACACTGCTATTGAAGGAGAAGGGTTTTCAAAGGCTGAGTTTATACAAATCTATCCTCTTTGGTTGTGTGAACCAGGCAATGGGAGTTAACATGTTATGTGACTCCACAGAAGTTGGACTCGTTCAGTCTTAATTCACTCAACTGTTCCTGTGGAAACCTGAAACAGCACTGCTAGTCGTGTACAAAAGTCCAGTGGAAGGAAGAGAGGTGCTTTGTTCACCTAACTTTCTAAACCATGGTTTGCTTCACAGGTCTTCCTGCACCAACTGGGTTTGGGCTACACTAGAAACCATAAACCCAAATTTACAGAAACCAAGCAAGAAAACATATCATTTGGATTAGGATGTTGGGTGCATCCAAATAATTATGACTATTTCTCAGTTCATAGTCATGTAACACTATCAAAGTTCTCAGAATTCTTGGGAGATGAATGATGCAAAATTTATCATTAGCAAAAAGTTTTAATTATTTGCAGAAGAGGTTTTGGGTTTGGTTTTTTTTTTTAAAGCTATGAGTTATAAAGTTTTCCAGCAACAGTGCTAGAAGTTGAATGTCAATATGTTACCTAGGCCCCTGCAAATTAGGGAATGTTAAACTTTTAGTACAGCTGGGAAATGGAGGTAATAGGTCCCCTAAGGCAGTGGTCACCAACTGGTGGTCTGTAGACCACTGGTGGTCCGTGAGAAAATTTTGGTGGTCCGCAGAAAAATTATTTGCATTTTTTATATTGCACTAAATCAGGAGTCCTCAAACTATGGCCCCTGGGACGGATACGTGCAATGAACGTTTGTGTTGCTGCAGAGAGTCTCCCCTTTTGGGGTCTTTTTGTGTGGGTCGGAGGGGGGCAGAAATTCCAACTTGGGGTCTGCTTCAGCCTCTTGGTGCAGGGCTTTGGGCAAAGGCTGGAGGGAAGCGCCACTGGTGGCGAAGAGCAGGAAGAACTTGTTCCAGTGGGACTGCATCATGGTCTGGAACTGGCTGACCATCTCATCCCGCTGAGCCTCCAAGTGTCAGTACCTGGCTTTGCACTCCCACAGGTCTTCTTTCTGCTTGGAAAGCCTATGCTCATAGTCCTCAGTGAGGTGCTTCTGCTGAGCCTCCTTCTTGGTCAGATTCAATTTGAACTGTTTTGCCAACACTTTCTCGTTGGTGGCTGCTTAGCTCCAACAACTGCTTCCTGTTGGGACCCTAAGGATCCGGGCGAGCAAGAGAGGAGTGGGTGGGAGGGGTGAGTAGAGACTAGTGAGGTGCCCCTGGACACGAGTGACATTGAGTTGGCCACACCCACCCAGCCACACAACCACCTAGCCACGCCTACCCAGCTGGTCATTAGGCAGATCATATTAGTGGTCTGCGGAATTTAAAATTATGAATTTAGTGGTTCCTGAGGTCCGAAAGGTTGGTGACCCCTGCCCTAAGGTAATCCAGCAATAATCATGACATTAGGGAGAGAACTGAACACTGGGACTTTCGTCACACTATTGATCTACTTCAGGGCTGCTAAATTATGCTTTGTTTTAGTAAACTATAAATGGTTCAGGTCTCCTCTAAATAAACCCTTGCTCCCGGTTAACAAACGTTAAGCACAATTTAATAGAAGGCTTTGTAGCTTGGTATGTGTGTGAATGCCGCTATGGCGGTACATGAGCAGTTCTGAGTGACGCAGGCAGAAGCCCAACATGATGATCTTACGTACATGAAATACATTTCAACCAAAAAGCAGCCTGGCCAACTTCCTGAGAGCGCTTGTGTCTCACTGACCTGGATTCATCCTACCAGTAAAAGATCATTTATAACAGCCATAATCCTTAACGGTATTTGGAGCTTTGCTATTTTCAAGAAGTGACTGCATGCGCTGACGTGCTTGCAGGAAAGGTGGTGGTTCAACCGGTAAAGTCCCTCCCTCTGCTTCCTAAATAACTTCAGAGGGAAGCCAAAGCACTGGTCTCTCTCTCTTACAAAAAGCAACTCTAACACCCGCCCCCGCCCCCCCCCGCAAATTGGTTATTGTCAAAAGGTCTCGGGAGGAGAGGGAAGGGGAGAAGGGAGGGGAGGGGAGGAGAGGAAAGGTGAGGCTGGGCAAGGAAAGGAAAGGAAAGGCGCTCAGTTCCCACGACTTTGTAAAGAGAAATGTGGATAACTACTTGCCGGTCTCTACCATGCTAAACCAAGCTGTGTGGCTTTGTTGACAGTCCAATAAGTGGAAAATGCAAGCAATAGGATCCATTGGGGGAACGCACGCTTCACTTGGTGGTTGTGTGAACCCGGTTACCGAGCTGACAGAAGGGTCCAATGCAGTCTCCAGCCATTTTTACCCCAAGAGTCGCTTTTTTGGTGAGGTGGGAGGGCATGATCAATCAAATCAATCAATCAATCAATCAATCAATCAATCCTTCCCCTTTGGCTTTTCCCTCCAGCCTGCCAGCCGAACAGGGAACAAAAGCGGCCGATTGGGGGTAAAACTTCGCCGGAGAAGGACCCAGCTGCCTTCCGCTGCTCCCCAGCCCGCTTCGATTCGACCTTCGCAACGCAACCCGAGCCTTTGGGATCGCCTCGGTGGCAGCGGCTGGGACACTCGCGATGTCCTTTGGAGAGGTTGCTTCCTCGTGACTTTGTTAAAAGAGAGCTGCCACCCGAGCTGGGCACGAGATGGAAGCGCTCCAGAACCGCGCCAACAGCAGTGGGTAAACGCGAGGTTGGTTTCGGATCCTTTTAAAACCGAATCCCCCCCCACCCCACCCCAGTCCCCGTCCCGCTTCGTGGAGGGAAACTTGGAGACTCCAAGGAAAACTTTGGGAAAGCGCGTGCTTCTCCTCGCTCTTCTCTCCTCCTCCCCCACCCATCCCCCACCCCGTTTTTTGAGGACTTTTGCCGTACCTGACAGCACTTCCATCCTGCGACCCTCCCCGGCGCCGATTCCCGCCACTTTGTGGCTCGGCTCATTCCACGCCGGACTTTTTATTAGCCGCTGACCACGCCTCTTGTCCTCGCGCCGGCCCGGGATTGAGGATTCCAACAGGCTGAGGTCACTTAAACAGCCTGTCTCCTGCTGGGTCAGCACCGGCGGCTGCCCTTTCATCTCATCACCCCCACCCCCGCATCCCCATCACCCTTACCCTCACCCGCACCTGCCGTGGGCAGGAATGTGCGGCTTGTTTAGCCGATGGGGGAACGGGCGCCCTCGATAGATCTAGGGAGGAAATGGGTGACGGGTGGGACAGCTTCATTCCTTTCCCAGGAGAGAAAGGGAAATACCGTAGTTCATTTATGGAGTGGTTAAAAATTTAACACATAGGTCGAACTTTTCTGGGCGATTTCCAGGAAAGCACTCTTTTTTTAAAAAAATTTTTTTATTTTATTTTAAGCACATTAAAAACAAAAACATAGACATACAACATTTATAGAAAAAGAAAAAAATTACAAAAAAAAACAAAAAAAGATAAAAGAATATCACTTTTCTTTTCAGCTATAAGCAGTGATCCTTTCTATTTATCACTATTTACAGATATTTTAGTATTAACTTGTGTACCATTTATTTTCTACTTTCTTTCATTCCTCCTATCCTATAAGTTGATCATCCACAATTTCCCCCTCCTTTCTTCATTCGTTTAACTTATTTCCTTATTTTTCAACCATTCATACCATCTACTCCATATCTTATAATACTTCGATTCTTCTTTTCCCTTAATTTCTTTAGTTAGTTTATCTAATTCTGCGCCTTCCAGAATTTTCTTAATTAAATCCTCTTTGGATGGTGCATTTTCTCTCTTCCAATATTGCACATATCCAATACGTGCTGCAGTCAATATATGCAATGTGAGGTTCTGTATTTCTTTAGTATAATTTTCTATCGAGATTTCCAGGAAAGCACTCTTTAAAAAGAGAGAGAGAGAGAGAGAGAGAGAGAGAGAGAGAGAAATCGTATAGGGTCGAATCAAATAAAAAGCAGTGCATAAACAAGAAAGCAGTCCCAGCCTTCTCTGAAAACGGGGATAATGTTTCCCTGTTTTTGAAAAGTGATTGAAATATAATGAAAAGCCCATTGAGGAGCCCGAGGGGAAAAAAAGTTTTTTTACAAGGGGGTGAAATGATGCTCCTATGAACATCTGTTCAGCATCTCTGGAGAAAGGTGTTCCCCAAATAGGGTGTCACGCCCCCCCCACCCCCCAGAAAAAGCTTTGCGAGGCTCCAAAATTGTGGGACTACAAAGAAAAGATTGTATTGTCTTTAGTGAACAGAAAATGACTGTGGATTTAAGAGAATTCAAAAAGTGAGATGGAGGAGGAAAAGAAGGAGAGAAGGAGAAGAAGGAGGAGGAGGAGGAGTCATAAAAGGTGTAGAAGGTGTAGAAGAAGACAGTCATAGAACAAGAAGATGACGTAGAAGACGTAGAAGAAGATATAGAAGATGTAGAAGTAATAGAAGAAAACATAGAAGATGTAGAAGACGTAGAAGATGTAGCAGCAGCAAAAGAAGAAGAAGAAGAAGAAGAAGAAGAGGAAAGAAAGAAAGAAAGAAAGAAAGAAAGAAAGAAAGAAAGAAAGAA
>WNWU01013601.1:1897637-1923603 GCA_012654045.1 Ptyas mucosa
GCATTTTTTAAAAAGCCTCTCTGACAATCCTAGCTGAGTTGCCTGATTGGCAGAGGCTTTTCAAAGCATTAGAAAAAATGCTTTGAAAAGTTTTTTTTTAAAAAAAGTTGGCCATGCCCACCCAGTCACATTACCCCACCACCACCAAGCCACGCCCACAGAACCAGTAGTAACAAATTTTACATTTCACCCCTGTACAAGACATATTTAGTTCCTGCAACCGGTCTTCATGTTTTAGCCTTCAGTCCCTAGTAGATTGGCCGGGGAATTCTGGGAGTTGAAGTCCATATGTCTCTAAGTTGCCAAGTTTGAAAAACATCGACACAGAGTGTTGATCAGGCTCATTTTCTCCCTGGAAAGATATCTTCCCAGACTATCCTTGGATTGTCAGAAAGATACTGGAAAACCAAGATAGATGGAAGAGGATTAAATACTGTTGGGAAAGTCACATAACATTAGGATAATATTTTACAACACCTCAAAGAAATCGCAATACTCTGTATCAAAGTCCAGAAGCTAAACATGATTATACTTGGTTAGTGAATGAATAGGATTCCACTAGAAAATCACAGGAATCTAGGCTAGTCTGGAAAATTGGGAGAAAAACTTTCTGCAAGAAGGCAAAAGTAGGAGAAAGACTTCATTCTGAGAGTAGTGGGAGTGTCTTAGGACAACTCTGTCTCCTTTGGCTAGAAACAGAAATGAGCATCACCCTCTTCCCCCAGTCAGAAACAGACTGAACAGGGGAAATCTTTACCTTTTTTAAAAATCTCAGTTCAGAGAAGATTTTACTTTTTCAGTCCAACATCTCCAAAAGTCACAAGTGGAGTATGTATGTATGTATGTATGTATGTATGTATGTATGTATATATTTATTTGATTTATATACCACCCTTCTCCCCGAGGGGACTCAGGGCGGTGAACAGGCAAAGATAAAAGACATAGATACAAAATTTTAAAAACCAATTAAAACCGAATTAAATAATTGCCCCAACAATTCAAAACCCGTTTTTAAAAAATATATAAATCCAGACTCTAAAAATTTGGATTATCAAATTAAAATTTTCTTACAAAGAGGGGAGAGATTATGCCAGGCCCGCCTGCTGGAACAAAAAAGTTTTTAACTCACGGCGGAAAGCACGAAGATCCGGGATCCGCCAAATCTCTGGGGGGAGGTCGTTCCAGATAGTGGGTGCCCCCACAGAAAAGGCTCTCCCCCTGGGGGCCGCCAGTCGACATTGTTTGGCCGACAGCACCGGAGGAGCCCCTCTCTATGGGAGCGTACCGGTCGGTGGGAGGCTATTGGAGGTAGTAGGCGGTCCCGTAAGTACCCGGGTCCTAAGCCATGGAGCGCTTTAAAGGTGGTAACCAATACCTTGAAGCGCACCTGGAAGACCACAGGGAGCCAGTGCAGCTCGCGCAGGAGCGGTGTCACATGAGAGTGCCACGCCGCTCCCATCACCACCCGCGCGGCTGCACTCTGCGCCAGTTGGAGCCTCCGGGTGCTCCTCAAGGGGAGTCCCATGTAGAGAGCATTACAGTAGTCCAGGTGGGAGGTAACAAGGGCATGAGTGACCATGAGTAAGGAGTCCCGATCCAGAAAGGGGCACAACTGGCGAATCAGGCGAACCTGATGAAAAATCCTCCCGGTCACGGCCGTCAGATGCTCTTCTAAGGACAGCCGTGAATCCAGGAGGACGCCCAAATTGTGCGCCCTCTCTGCGGGGGCCAATGATTCGCCCCCAATAGTCAGCGATGGTACCAGCTGACTATATCGGGACGTCGGAAACCACAGCCACTCGGTCTTGGATGGATTGAGTCTGAGCCTGTTCTTCCCCATCCAGATCCGCACGGCCTCCAGGCACCGGGACATCACTTCAAGGGCATCGTTGGGGTGGAGATGTACAGCTGGGTGTCATCAGCGTACTGATGATATCTCACCCCAAAACCACGGATGATCTCACCCAGTGGCTTCACATAAATGTTGAACAGGAGGGGTGAGAGAACCGATCCCTGTGGCACCCCTAGGGGCCTAGGAGTCGATCTCTGCCCCCCTGCCAACACCGACTGCGACCGGTTGGAGAGAAAGGAGGAGAACCACTGTAACACAGTGCCTCCCACCCCCAACTCTGCCAGCTGGTGCAGCATGATACCATGGTCAATGGTATCAAAAGCCGCTGAGAGGTCTAACAGGACCAGGACAGAGGAGCACCCCCTATCCTGAGCCCTCCAGAGATCATCAACCAACGCGACCAATGCCGTTTCCATGCTGTACCCGGGTCTGAAGCCCGACTGGAACGGATCCAGATACGTCGTTTCCTCCAGGTGCTGGGAGAACTGTTGTGCAACCACACTCTCAACAACCTTTGTCAGAAAGCGAAAGTTGGAGACCGGACGATAATTTACCAACATTGCCGGGTCCAGGGTAGGCTTCTTGAGGAGAGGCCTCACCACTGCCTCTTTCAAGGCGGCGGGAAAGTCACCCTCACCCAACGAAGCATTTATAATCCCCTGGAGCCAGCCTCGCGACACCTCCCAGGAAGCCAGTATTAACCAGGAGGGACACGGGTCCAATAAACAAGTGGTCGCGTTCAGTCTACCCAAAATCCTGTCCACGTCCTCAAGGGTCACAGGATCAAACTCAATCCAGATAACGGTCTCAAGACCTGCCCCGTTCCCTCCCCCTGGAACCACCCAGTCGAAGTCCAGATCTTCCCGAATCTGAGTGATTTTGTCATGCAGATACTGAACGAAATCCTCAGCTCTCCCCTCCAAGGGGTCCTCCCGCGCTTCCTGATGAAGCAGGGAGCGGGTCACCCTGAAGAGGGCGGCTGGGCGGTTATCTGATGATGCAATAAGAGCAGCAAAATAATCACATTTTGCTGCTTTTATTGCCACTAAGTAAGTCCTAATATGGGCTCTCACTAGTGTCCGGTCAGATTCAGAGTGACTAGCCCTCCAACTACTCTCTAGGCGTCTTTTCCGGCGAACCAAGGGGCCAGTTGAGATCGGCGCTGGGTCAGAGGCCGCAAAGGCATGACCCGATCGAGAGCTCCGGCGGCCGCCCTATCCCAGGTCATGCCAGCTTTCCCATTTTATCCTGCCATTTTTCTCTTTCTAGGGAAAAGCGTTGGGTGACGGTGGGAGACACCTCTTTACGGATCTACAAGTGGGTACCTATTATGGACCCTCGGGACGAGGTGAGAAAGAGGCTGCCTCTGTTCTCATGGAGGGGCTTTTGCCTTTAGTTTCACTTATTTGTTTCCCTCTCTTCTGTTGCAGGAAAAAAGACAACTGGGAAGTAGCAAAGAGCAACAGCCCACCAAAGAGAGAAGGTTTTCTCGAAGCAATCCTGCTCTGCTCATGTTGGACCTGAATGGTGCATTTTGGGACATGAAAGGGAAAAGGAAAGAATATTTTCTACTGTGTTTCCCCCAAAATAAGACCGAGTGTTATATTAATTTTTGCTCCAAAAGATGCATTATGGCTTATTTTCTGGTTAGGTCTTATTTTGGGGGAAATACAGTGCTAAACGCCTCCGTCTGGTTCATGATCTTAACTGGGACTTATTTTTGGGATAGGGTTTATAATACGAGCATCCTGAAAAATCATGCTAGGGCTTATTTTCCGGTTGGGTCTTATTTTCGGGAAAACAGTATTATTTTACAAGGACCTTGTAAAATCTGGCATCTCGGCCCTTCCCTACACAGGATACAGATGGTCCTTGACTTAAAACCACAATAGAGCCCCCAAATTAGCTAAATGAGACAATTGTTAAGTGAGTTTTGACCCATTTTGTGACCTTTTTTGCCACAGTTGTTAAGTGCAGATGTTAAGTTAGCAATATAGTTATTAAGAGAATCTGGCTTTCCCATAGACTTTGCTTGTCAAAAGATCGCAAAATGACCTTGGGACACTGCAACCGTCATAAATATGAACAGTTGCCGAACATCTGAATTTTGATCACGTGACTATGGGAATGCTGCAGGGGTGAAATGTAAAATGTGTAACTACCGGTTCTGTGGGCGTGGCTTGGTGGGGTGGTAATGTGGGCATGGCCAACTTTTTTTAAAAAAAAACTTTTCAAAGCATTTTTTCTAGTGCTTTGAAAAGCCTCTGCCATCAGGCAACTCAGCTGGGATCGTCAGGGACTTTTCAAAGCATTTTTTTTACCACCTCTTCAGCCAAGAGGTTGCAGAAAAAAATGCTTTGAAAAGCCTCTGATGATCCCAGCGGAGCCGCGCGATCATCAGAGGCTTTTTTTTTAACTTTTAAAAGCATTTTTTCGTCGGAAGAGGTTGTAGAAAAAATGCTTTTAAAAGTTAAAAAAAAGCCTCTGATGATAGTGTGACTCAGCGGAGCATGGTGGGGGGGCGCAGGGATTTTTGCTACCGGTTCTCTGAACCACCCATCGCTACCGGACCAGGTGATCCGGTCTGAACCGGGAGCATTTCACCCCTGATTGTAAGTGTGGAAAACAATTAGAAGTCACTTTTACCATGTTGTCGTAACTTTGAATGGCATGCTGCAGACCAGTCCATGGACTGGGGGTTGGGGACCTCTGCTCTACAGTATTAGAGATGCTTTAGCCCAGTGTTTCTCAAACACACCTCTAGGAGGTGTGGTTTTCAACTTCCAGGATTTCTTAGACGGCTGACCTCTATGATATAAATCAGGGGTCAGCAACCTGTGGCTCTGGAGCCGCATGTGGCTCTTTCATCCCTCTGCTGTGGCTCCCTGTCACCCAAAATATGCATCACAACCGCCAATGTGTGACACCCGCCAGCACACAATTTACTGAGCTTTTCAACCCCTGGTAGGCCAACCATGGATAAAGCCAAGAAAAGAAAAAAGTTTCAGAAGAAAACAGAACATTTAATTCAAAGAGCCTTGGTGGCGCAGCAGACTAAAGTGCTGTTAACTAGCACCAGCTGCCTGCAATTACTACAAGTTCGAATCTCACCAGGCTCAAGGTTGACTCAGCCTTCCATCCTTTCGAGGTAGGTAAAATGAGGACCCGGATTGTGGGGGCAATAAGCTGACTTTGTATAAAATATACAAAAAGTATGAAGGCTATTGCTTAACGCACTGTAAGCCGCCCTGAGTCTCTGGAGAAGGGCAGCATATACAGTAAATTGAACCAATCAATCAATCAATCAATCAACCAACCAATCAACAAACAAACAAACAAACAAACAAACAAACTACATCAGAAGTGGGTTTCAGCAGGTTCTGACCAGTTCTAGAGAACCTGTAGCAGAAATTTTGAGTAGTTTGGAGAACCAGTAGTAAAAATTCTGACTGCCCCTGCCCCCATCTATTCTCTGCCTTCCGAGTTCCCAGCTGATTGGGAGGAAATGGGGATTTTGCAGTAACCTTCCCCTGGATTGGGAAGGGAATGGAGATTTTATAGTATCCTTCCCCTGGAGTGGGGTGGGAATGGAGATTTTACAGATCCTTCCCGTGCAACGTCCACCAAGCCACACCCACCAAGCCACACCCACAGAACTGGTAGTAAAAACATTTGAAACCCACCACTGAACTACATATGATAGTTTTGTGGCCGCTCAAGAAATAGTCAGGCACGGGAAGGGTTTTGTAGCCCCTACAGTTTTCTTTTCTGTGGGAAACGGATCCAAATGGCTCCTTGAGTGTTTAAGGTTGCAGACCCCTGATATAGATAATCCTCGGCTTACAACCATTTGTTTAGTGACCGTTCAAAGTTACAATGGCACAAAAAAAAGTAATTTAGAACCTGTACTTATGATGATTGCAAGATCCCGATAGTCACGTGATCAATTCAGGTATTTGGCAACTGGCACCTATTTACAATGGTTGCAGTGTCCTGAGGTCATCGGACAGTCATTTGCGACCTTGCCAGCTGGCTTCCAACAAGTCAAGTCAATGGGGAAATCCAGATTTGCTTAACTGTCAGGATCTTCATCTTCGGCCAGGCGCCTTACTGGGTTCCTGCCATCGAAGGGGAAGGGAGGTAGGGAGGCATTTGGGCAGGAGTGAAATCTAAAATTTGTTACTACCGGTTCTGTGGGCGTGGCTTGGTGGTGGGGTAATGTGACTGGGTGGGCGTGGCCATTTTTATTTTTGTTTTTTTACTTTTAAAATCGTTTTTTTACATGTAAAACCATGTAAAAAACTGCTTTCAAAAGGCTCTGACGATCCCAGCTGAGTTGCCTGATTGGCAGGCAACTCAGCTGGGATCGTCAGAGCTTGGATCGTCAGAGCCATTTAAAAGAAAAAAAAAGCTCTGATGATTGCATGGCTCAGTTGGGCATGGGGGGGGGGGGCGGGGGCAGGGATTTTTGCTACTGGTTCTTCGAACTGCCCGCCGCCATCGTTACCTACTTGCCCGAGCCGGTCCGAACCGGGAGCATTTCACCCCTGCATTTGGGGCAATCCACACCTGTGTATCTAATGGTGGGAAATGGGGAGCGAGAAGTGACAATGGAAGTAGACCATATCACCAAGCTGGCTTATACCAGGATATCCAAGATCGAGGATGGAATGTTATCAGGTTCACACCACAGAGTTTGTCAAAACATCATACCGGCATCTTCTCAAGACATCATATTGGCGTTTGCGTTGACTGAGGGGGAGGGATTTGGAGTTGTAAATAATAGTTTTATTTATTTTGCACGGAAGCACCTGATTCCACCTGACTTTGCTGCAACCAGTTTCTTTCAGTAAAAGTCCCTTTGCTTCATGAGTTTTACTTTCCTGGGAGAGCAAACTGACATGTAACAATAGCACGATTCACTTGACAACACAGTGATTTGCTCGCCAATGTTGACAAAAAAAAAAGGTAGTAAAATTGGGCAGAACTCACTTAGCAACCGTATTTGTTAGCAACAGAAACTTTGGCTGTAAGTCAAGGACTATCTGTACATTCCTGCTATTTATGGTTCTATGAAACCTTTGGCTTTTTTGAATGCCCTCTAAACTACAGTTTGCCTCACCTGGTCATAGCTGCTGGGAACAGAGTTTCACCTTTTCTCATTCCACCTCTTGGTTCCCTCAGTCGACACTCAGGCCCTCATATGACATCAATGTACTCTGCCACTGGAACTGAAGTCTCCATGCAGTGATCAAAAAAACTTTCCCAGTTTCCAGATACAGTTCTTTATGTCCCTGTCTCTGTTTCCCACCAGATGAGAACAGCAATCAGAGTTCGCTTTCGGAGACGTCCTTGCTGAAAGGAGGTGACACCAGCCCCACGCCTACCCCGGATCGAAGCCAGACAGTGACTCCCACCCCCTTAGGAGACCTGAAGACCGAAGACTTGCAGCCCCCTCTTTTGGGGCAAGAGGGAGGTAGGATTCATCTGGGAAGAGATCTCGTGGCATTAAGCAACAGCCATGTTGTCTTGTGTTATGGTCTTGCTGGATTTATTGGAGAGGAGGAGGAGCAGGAGGTGGAGGAGGAGAGGAATGAGAGGGAGAGGAGGAGGAGGAGGGTTTCTTAGCCTTTGCAAGTTTGAGGATTTGTTTGACTTCAACTCCCAGAATTCTCCAGGGTAGGGAATTCTGGGAGTTGAAGTCCACACATCTTCAAGTTGCCCAGACTGAGAAAATCTAAGGTAGAGTCTAATAGCTTTGAGAGACAGGACAAAGAACCATGCAAATGTTAGATTTCAGGCAGCTGAGTCTCCAGAATAAATGGGGCTGTGAAAAATGTCTCAGAAGGGACTCTCCCTAGTTACTTTAATTGTAAAGGCGAGGGGGGAGAGCTATAGAATAGAATAGAATAGAATAGAATAGAATAGAATAGAATAGAATAGAATAGAATAGAATAGAATAGAATAGAATAGAATAGCCCAGCACGGCACGGAACGGAACGGAACAGAACAGAACAGAACAGAACAGAATAGAATTTTTTATTGGCCAAGTGCGATTGGACACAAAGGAATTTGTCTTGGTGCATATGCTCTCAGTGTACATAAAAGATACATTTATGAAGAATCATAAGGTACAACACTTAATGACAGTCATAAGGTACAAATAAGCAGTCAAATCATACTGGGAAATAATCAATATAAATCGTAAGGATACAAGCAACAAAGTTACAGTCGTACAGTCATAAGTGGAAGGAGATGGGTAATGGGAACGATGAGAAGATTAATAGTAGTGCAGGCTTAGTAACTAGTTTGACAGTGTTGAGGGAATTATTTGTTTAGCAGGTGATAGCATTCGGGAAAAAACTGTTCTTGTGTCTAGTTGTTCTGGTGTGCAGTGCTCTATAGCGTCGTTTTGAGGGTAGGAGTTGAAACAGTTTATGTCCAGAATGTGAGGGGTCTATAAATATTTTCACAGCCCTCTTTTTGACTTTTTGACTCAGACTTGCAAGATTCTGTTAACGTAACTGTCAGCTTCCAATCAAACCTGGCAGAAGCCATTTTTCTATTCCTCAGTTGCCACAGAGCGGGAAGGAGGAAGGAATGCTTTGCTAGACACAACACAGATCTTTCTCATGAGAACCAAGGTCAACGTCACCTGAGACTGTTGGGGAGAGAGTTATTTCTTTTTTTTTAATTAAACATTTTTTTAAAACAAAAAGAAAGCTTTAACACTTTTTCTGTTTCAACAGTTTCGCATCAGTCCAAAATGTCATACTTATACACTTTTTCCTCCCTTATTTCTACTATATCTTGTGTACATATACTTCTAATATTTATTTATTTACATATATACATAACAATACCCATGTACCCACTTCTATTTCTACAGTTTTTGTTTCCACATATTAGCAATTAAACTTCAACTCCTATTTCGACCATTATTTAATTTTTCCCTTCCTTTTATCTCTCTCCTCCAATCATTCATACCATTTCTCCCACTGAAACAGCAGGAAATACTTTGAGTTGGTTTTGCATTTGATCGTGCCGATATGATATTTCCAACAGAGAAATTCTTTGAGGAAGTCTCTAGCCTCAGAGTTCTGATTGGCTTGGATTTGTTAGTCGGAACCATGATAGTAACCTTACAATAAAGTTAGAGGTAGTGCTTCTGGGTGTGCTTTTTGTGTGGACTACCTTGCAAGGCAAATATAGAGCTGGGAGCATCTAGGGACAACACCGGTAGTCCTTGATTTACGACCACAATTGAGCCCAACATTTCTGTTGTTAAGTGAGACATTTGTTAAGTGAGTTTTGCCCCATTTTATGACTTTTCTTGCCTCAATTATTAAGTGAATCGCTGCAGTTGATAAGTGAGTAACCTGGTTGTTAAGTGAATCTGGCTTCCCCATTGACCTTGCTTGTTCAAAGGTCACAAAAGGGGATCACACGACCTCGGTACGTAGCAAAGGTCATAAATATGAACCAGTTGCCAAGAATCCAAATTCTGATCACATGGTTATGAGGATGCTGCAACGGTCATTAACTATGAAAAATGGTCATAATTAAACTTTTTTCAGTACTGTTGTAACTTTGAACAGTCACTCAATGAACTGTTGTAAATCGAGGACTACCTGTAGTCCTGGTGATTTTACCAAGATTGAAGCTAGTGATCCATCCTGGCTGATCCAACAAGCCTCCAGGACTCCCTGCCTGTATGCACTGATAGCAGTCATCCCGCCCCAAGCAGACTAGGGCCTGACTAGGTGGCTCAGTGGCTAAGACACTAAGCTGGTCAATCAGAAAGGTCGGCAGGTCAGCAGTTCAAATCCCTAGTACAGGTCTCCTGCATGAGCAGGAGGTTGGACGACCTCCAAGGTCCCTTCCAGCTCTGTTACTGTTAGAATCATGCTTTGAAGGTCCATAAGGCTGAGCTCTGGAGGATAGATGAGGTTATTATCTTTTCAATCATGTTCAACTCTTGACAATTCTGTCGGCCAGATCTCTCCATGTCTTCCAATCTTGCACCAGTTCTTTGAGTTTTCTATGCTCTTTCTGTTGTTAGCTTTGATGGTAATCCAGCCACCATGTTCCTTGACGGCCTGGTTTCCTTTTACCCGTAACTCTTTCATATAAAATTGCTTTCTCTAGGGAATTCCCCTGTGTGACGTGGGCAAAGTAAGTGAGATCAGTTTCATGATTTGGCCTTCTATTGACATGCCTGATGTGTTATACGCGCCAATATTTCCCTATTAGTCATCTTTGCTGTCCAAGGAATATGCAGGAGCCTTCTCTAGCACCATAGCTCAAATATTCTGCGTTTCGGAGTATAAGACATACTTCCTCTCCCCAAAAGTGGGTGAAAATTGCGGTGATCTTATACACTGAATGTTGCCGAAGCCCTCCTCACCCTCTGGCCCCCACCCTTCAGCCATTTTCAGCCTCCGTGCGTTGTGTTTTCGATCTCCGCACACCCCATTTTTGGCTTCCGGGCGTTGCATTTTCGGCTGATTCCAGGTGGTGGGGATTGGTGAGGGTGGTGACGGTGAAGATGGGGCATGCGGAGGCCAAAAACGCAACGTGCGGAGGCCAAAAATGTGACACGTGGAGGCCAAAAACGTGACGCACGGAGGCGGAGATGGGCTCTGGTGATCTTCGCAGCCTGGAACAGCTGATTGGCGGTATTCTGGGAGGTCAATCCATCTGCCAATCAGCTGCTTCTGCTGAATCAGGCTGCGGTAATGTGCTGAAGTTGACCAGGCTGTTTGCTATTTGCTGCAAGGAAGCTAGCCAGGTGAATACTATTGGATGCTGGTAGGCAGAGGCAGAATTTTTTTTCTTGTTTTCCACCCCAAAAACTAACGCGAGTCTTATACTCCAAAAAATACAGTAAGTTGATTTTCTTCTGGTCTTGCTTTTTTAAGGCCCAACTTTCACAACCATAAGTAGCTACAGGGAACACAATAGAGTGGACTAACCTATGTTTGGTCACCAGGCTGATGTCCCTGCTTTTCCAAAGGAGGCTAGCAGGGGAATAGACGCCAACCACAGGAATTTGGGGGTAGCAATGGCTCAGTTTGGCTTACTTAGTGTCCTCCCTCTCAAAAGCAACTTTTCAAACTCAGCTCAGCTGTTTTCCTTTCTGTGCTTCGAACTCTGTGTTCAACCATGTTTTATTCCTATCCCTTGTTTATTGGATCCCTAGTCACTTTTTAAAAATAATTTTATTTGTATTGAGAATTGTACCTAAAGCAAAAAAAATATCTAAAGAAAGAGAAAGAAGCCATTTTAAGTGCATAATTAAAAGGAAAAAAAAAAAGAAGAAAAAGTATGAAATGGAATAACCTCCGACCTTCTTTTCAATAGATCTTTACAATCTTATCACCTCTCTTCTTCCCTCTTGGATGCTATACAAATTCCTTCAGTCCTGGCACTTAAATCCACATTTTTTCCATCTTCAAAGTCATAAACCATCATATCATTTTGTTTTCTCCTTTCAACAGAAAATTGCTAGATGGTTTCCAGTCTTTAAAAAAAGGCCTTCACTGTTTTTTCCCCCTAACCCAGTAGTTATCTTTGCCATTTATGCAAATTCTGATCTTTTCACAATCCATTTCTCCATTTTTAAAATCTCTGGTCTGACCAATTTTCCATTGCTGTCTTTAGCTTTAGGTAAAAAGGATTATTTGCTTCTAAAATTTGTGCCCTTGTTTGCCTGTCTCTGAAGTTCTATATGCAGAAGGCCCAGAAAACTTCCTGTATATGAAAAACTGGTATGATGCTTTGGGAAACTTCGGCTTTTCTGTGTACTGGTATTCATTGACATTTGACTGTAATTGAGCCTGGAACTCCCATCAAAATTGTTTCAGTGAGGCAGGCCCAATTTGTCTGCTGTGATCGTTAAGTGAATCTAGCTTTCTTTATATTGACTTTGCTTGTCAGAGGCCAGTTGGGAAAGTCACAAATGATGATCACATGACCTACAATCCTTGTAAATACTGGTTGCTAAGCACCTGAGTTTGGATCATGTGACCCCACAGAACCTCTAAAGCAGTGTTTCTCATCCTCAATCACTTGAAGATGTGCAGACTTCAACTCCCAGAATTCCCTAGCCAGCAATGCTCGCTGGGAAATTCTGGGAGTTGAAGTCCACACATCTTCAAGTGGCTGAGGTTGAGAAACACTGCTCTAAAGTGTGAGGAGTAGTCTTAAGTCACTTTTTATTGTAACTTGGAATAGCTAGTAAGTGAATGACTGTAAGCAGCGGTGGGTTTCTCATTGTGTACTACCAATTCGCCGTGCGCGTGCACCAGAACTGGGTTTCAGCAGGTTCTGACCAGTTCTGGAGAACCGGTAGCGGAAATTTTGAGTAGTTCAGAGAACCGGTAGTAAAAATGCTGACTGGCCCCGGCCCCATCTATTCTCTGCCTCCCTAGTCCCATCGGATTGGGAGGAAATGAGGATTTTGCAGTAATCTTCCCCTGGATTAGGGAGGGAATGGAGATTTTACAGTATCCTTCCTCTGCCACGCCCACCAAGCCGTGCCCACCAAGTAATGCCATGCCCACCAATCCACACTCACAGAACCAGTAGTAAAAATTTTTGAAACCCACCACTGGCATGCACGCTTGCTTCCTGCGCGTGTGCACCTGGTTTGCATACGTGCCTGGCCTTCCGCATATGCACTTTGCTTGTGCATGTGCCTTCCGCGCATGTGCCAAGCTTCAAAAATGTGCCTATATAGGATGGCACAGAGCCGGGGTGGGCGGGTGGACAGGCCCACCTGCGATTTCCGCTACCAGTTCGGGCAAACCAGTCCGAACCAGCTGAATACCATCTCTGGTCATAAGTCGACAACTTGTAACTCATTTTCCCTTCCTCCAGAAGTTCTTGCAATTTTTAACACTTAGCTTGAACTGCAATTATGCTCTGATAAAATTCTATATTGTGCCACAGCTATATTTAAGCTTCTCTTTCTCGCTGTGTTATCCTATCCAACTTTTCTATTGATTAGCTAAATTTTCAGTTTTGAATCTTAGCATAAACCTCTTCCCCCAAATCTACAAAAAGTAAATTTTGAGGATGGATGTTCGTAAGGACAGGGGAAAGAAAGGCAACATTTTTCAGAAAATCTGCCAGGAATTGCCTATTTTTGATTGATTCCTTTTCTGCGTACAGATTCTGGGGTGCTCCTTCTTGAGGGAACCGACGACCCTCCCAAGCTTAGCAAAGAAGAACCAGATCACAAGACGTCTGATTTCCAGGTGATTGTGCTGATTGTGGAAAAAAGCTGAGAATTCTGGGGGAGAGGGCAGGAAGTCAACAAATTCAAGATGGCCATCACCATGCAAACAAAGCCTCGCTCTTTTTTCATGTGTGAAAATGAGGAAATTATTATGAACAAAATGCTATCAGAAATTTCTACTCACAATGACGCAATCTTCATCCCTGATCAGGTGTCTTCCAAATACAGTGTTCTTTGTTTTGTCTTAACCATTTTCTTACTTTCTTTTGTATCCTAAAATTTTAACAATTAAAAACTATTTTCTAAAAAGAAAAAAATATATATTTAAAAATGGTCAATGAGACCTATCACTTTGGAGCTTTAAAACTTTTTAATGTCCTCTTGAATTTAATACAACATGCTTACATGCTTATGGATAGCCCTCAGTTTATGACAGAATTGAGCCCATTTTCTGTTGCTAAGCAAGTGAGTTTTGCCCCATTTTATGATCTTTCTTGCCACAGTTCTTAAGCGAATCACTACCGTTGTTAGGTCAGCAATACGGTTGTGAAGTGAATCTGGCTTCCTCATTGGCTTTGCTTGTCTGAAGCTCACAAAAGGGGATCATATGATCCTGGGACACTGCAACTGTCATAAATGCATGCTGTTTGCCAAGCATTTAAATTTTGACCACATGTCCATGGGGAAGGTGCAAGTGTGAAAAACAGTCATACGTCACTTTTTTCAGCGCTGTTGTAACTTTAAATAGCAATAGTGCTTAGACTTTGTTCTGCCCCAGCTACGGGTCCCAAGAAGTGTAGCACACACACACAGCTCCAAAAACTCTGTTTAATACAAACAGACCCCTTTTAAAATGCAGGCTTTAACCACAAATGTCCTTATCAACCTGCTATGAATTACAGAGATTAAACAAAGTCTGACAAGGGTTGGAAATCAGCCCAGAAACCAAGTTGTAACAAAAAAACTCACTCTCAAATGCTCTGCTTAGGACCAAATGTTGTTTCCAGCAACATTTGCCAGCTGTGTGTGAATTTAAATAGGCTAAGGGAGTGGCCAATTAGCCCCAAGCCTTACTCTCGAGGAGACCTCCTCCTGAGTAGCCACTCCTGCCTTTTGGCAGCCCTGCGTGCTCGAGCATTGAGAAGAAGCTCCTCCACTTCACTCTCTTCACTTGAAGGAGCCTCTGGAGGTTCTGAAGGCTCTGGCTGAGTCTCTGCCTCTGGCACCACCTCCTCTTCAGCCTCTTCGCTGTCCGACTTGAGCGTCAACTGCACAGGCTGCTGGCGCGACACCACACCAGCCTCCTCATTGTCGGGATCAGCCACAATCCGTGCAGGCTGCTGGCCGGCCACAACAGACTTATATACTGCTTTCCAGCCCTCTCTAAGAAGTTTACAGAGTCAGCATATTGTCCTCAACAATCTGGATTCTCATTTCACTGACCTCGGAAGGATAGAAGGCTGAATCAACTTTGAGCTGCTCAGGATCAAACTCCTGGTGTGAGCAGTGAGCTAGCCTTGCAGTACTGCCTTCTAACCACTCCGCCACCATGGCTCTTAGTGAATAGTCACTAAACAAATGGTTATAAGTTGAGGACTATCTGTACTCCCATGGCCCAGAATTGCAGGTTCAGAATTTATCTTGTTTTGCTGTTAAAAAAAAAAAAGAGAGAATCCCTTTGCACAGAATTTCCAAAGCAGAATTTCTGAATATTTGAGATGCACAAATGTGGAATCAGATTTTGAGCACAATGTTTCGGTTTTCCCCTTTATCTTAGGCTGGGAAATCTGAGATAGAAGGCGACTGTCTACTTTGAAACGGATTGGGCTTCTCTGAGCCATTTTCTCTGTTTTTCAGCTTGACGCACTTTGGGGTGGGGGTAGGGGGTGAAGGAGGAAGCTCTGGAATGTCAGACAAGACATCAAAAACTTACTATCTTGTGGGAACCAAGGTCATCCCAAATGGGTGTTGGTCAGAGACTGGAAGAGGTTACCAAGGAGACGCCAGAACACCTAATTGGACAATGTGACCTGTGACAAGGAGGAAGGGAGCTGTCTATTCTTTAACTATACTGAAAGAGCAGGAAATAGCCAGAACTGATTTGGCATTTCAAAAATGCTGAAAGGCCATAATAAAGCAGTTCTTTGAGAAAGGTGAGAAAGAGTTGCTGGATTGTTCGGGTTCATTACTTGAAACCTGGACAGTGAGTTGAGCAGGGGTGGGATTCAGCCGGTTTGGATCAGTTCGGGTGAACCGGTAGTTACAGCCAGTGGCTGGGCCCGCTCACCCTCTCCCGCCCTCTCCTGTCCTATATTTCCTTCTCTTTGGCTCAGCTGATTCACGCAGCAGAGCTGATTTCTGCGCCTCTGCTGTTCCATTTATCGGGGCTGACTTAGAAGGTAAGCAGCTGAGTTTCAAATTGAACGCTGCACGCAAGCACATTAGGCGCACGTCCGTGAAGCCAGCACATGCGTGCAAAGCGCACGCTCACAGATTGTTAAAACGGTTTCAGCCCACCACTGGAGTTGAGTGTTAAGATTAGGGTACTAAACTCTGGTAAACTTGATGACTGGCTGGGAAATTCTAGTACAGGTAATCCTCGTCTTACAACAATTCATTTGGTGACTATTCGAAGTTACAACAGCACTGGAAAAAGCGACTTATGACCGGTTTTCATATTTACGGCCATTGCAACATTCTTATAGTCACGTGATCAAAATTCAGATGCTTGACAACAGACTTATATTTATGATGGTTGCAGTGTCCTGGGGGGGGGGGGGGGTTCACGTGATCACCTTTTGCAAACTTCTGACAAGCAAAGTCAATGGGAAAACCAGATTCCCTTAACAATTGTATTACTAACATAACAACGGCAGTGACTTCATCTACAACTGGGGCAAGAAAGGTCGTAAAATGGAGCAAAACCCATTTAACTAATGTTTCGCTTAACAACAGAAGGTTTGGGCTCAATTGAGGTCATAAGTAGTGGACTGCCTGTAGTTGAAGTCAGCGCAGAGTTGCCAAGCTTGAGAGACACTGGTCAAGAGCTTCCTTTGCTTGTCTTCTAGGCCACGGACAAAGCAACTTGTTTGGAACCCACTACAGATGTGAAAAAACGAACCTCTGAAGTGGAGGAGTCTTTCTTGTTAGAAGGTCCCTCCCTGAAGCGGACCCGTACGAAGGAACCAGCTTTGCAGCCTACGCCACCCCCTGAGGTTTAACCTCAAGCTTCAGGCCTGTCCTTCCCATTTCTTCTGATAGATGGATCTATGTGGGAGAACGTGACATAATGTTAGCTAATTATGGTCCAAACCACCTGTCTGCAACATGTGATTGCTAAAGTACTTCCTGCTGCCCCCTTGTGACAACACTGTTTACATGAAGCATTCATGTTTTATGCATGCGTGGAAATGAAATATGGCTGTGGACGGGAGGCCTATGACCAAAGGAAATCATGTAGACTTGCAGAAATAAGAAAAGCCGTTTACCTTACTTATGCAGAAGTGTGATTTATATGTTGGGAATACGAGACAGTAAAAATAAAGGTCAGTTTTAAAGCACACATTAGGAAGGTCAAAATCTTTCTAAAATTCTATCTTCCAGCCTAGTTTTTCAGGATGAAAGAGCAGCCTGTAATTTAAAAGCAAGGCTACAATTTTATATTCATTCCAAATCCAAATTTTGCAGCACGGAAACACATATTTTGGGAAAAGAGCAAGTCGCACAATTTAATTGTTTAATAATGCTAAAGTTTAGGGTACCAGAGGGTTTCAAAAAAAACAAAAACTGGAAAAGGCATGCAAGATATGTCTCTGTTATGGATAGCCATTTGTGGTCTTTGGGTTTCCGGCACATGCATGCACACCGGCCATTGTGTGGTCTTTACACATGCCGGAAATCTGAAGACCAGGTGGCTGGCGTGCACATGAGCACCGCCCAGTGGTCTTTGGGTTTCCGGTTTTCTGATGCATGCACATTCCAGTTTGGGCCCTCGGTTCCAAAAAGGTTCGCCATTACTGGTACAGGGTCTCCTGCTTGAGCAGGGGGTTGGACTAGAAGACTTCCAAGATCCCTTCCAATTCTATGTTCTATGTATTCTATGTTCTCGGTTTGCGGATGACAAATCCAATGCTGCTTTGCCAGCAGAGAAAACAGATTGAATTTTGATGTGAAGGCTCAAATAAGGCCTTGAATTAAGCCTTCGTTGCAGGGGTGGGTTCTAAATTTTTTTACTACCGGTTTGGTGGCCATGGCTTGATGGTCATATGACAATTCTTTAGGACTTTAGAAGAGGTACTGGTCTACCAGGCTTTTAACTGCTTGCAGAGCTTTACCAGTCTACAGATTTATTTTTGCAGGCACTGGTCTACTCATGTATTTTTGCAGGCACCAGTCTACACATTTGTTTTGGAGGCACCGGTCTACCATCAAACTGCCGCGGCAAGAGTTTAAACAGTTTTTTTTCCTTATAGTCCATCAGCTGGGACTCAGGAGGCAGCAATAGATTGGGGGTGGGGCCAAATAAAAGGTAAGAATAACGTGAGGGGTGGGGCAGAACTGGTTCGGTCACATCATATCGTCACCGCTACCGGCTCGGCCGAACCGGGAGGAACCCACCACTGCTCCATTGAAATGGATAACCTTTGCTTTAAAGCAGGAATGGGCAACTATGATCCCTTTATGAACCGTGGACTTCAACTCCCAGAATTCCCAAGCCAGGCATGCAGGAATTCTGAGAGATGAAAGTCTACAGGTCACAAAGGAACCATAGTTGCTCACCCTGCTCTAAAGACTCTTTCTATAGAGGCACGTAAAAAAAGTGCAGGGCTGCCATCACGTGGCTTCAGGATTGAGGTGTTTCACGCTGCCAGCGGGCTCATCACGGACCAGGTGCTGGCTGGGGTCCCTCTGGGCCGAGGACGGAAAGAAGGAGCGACACAGGGCTTTGCCTTCTCGGGGTGAGAGAGCCCCGAGCTAGCTCGAGACAGACTCTTTTATTAGGGATTTTGCGGGTGGGTGAGCATACATCAGAAGGTCTACATGTGATATAAGTTGACCATACATATTATGATAATAGCTAACAGACATACATATATGGTTAGCTTACGGATATACATATATGGCTATATATGAACTGCAAAACAGCAAGGGTGGCATATATGTGCAAGCGATTGTCTTCCATGTCAGTCTATTTTTGCCCTGGCAGTTTTGCGGTTTGCCCTTTCAGCTTACTGCAAGCAACGAAGCATATTTCAGTTTCCTGTGGCAATGAAGCATATCTTTGTCACCATCTCTTATGTGCAGGTGTTAGCATATCTCTATAATCATCTTTTCCACGCAGGGTTTTGCTTGTACAAGGTCCAACTCATGCGAGTCTGCTTGTATGTGCAGAAGCTTAAGATCATAATGGTTGCTGCACAGGGTGACCATCTTGATTGTCTTGACCTCTCTACAAATGCTTCTGGATTCTATGCCCGAGACACCAAGCTTTATATTCTGAGGAGAATTTTTCCCCTATAGTTATTTCTGTTGCTGAAAACTTGGGGTTGAGGTAGTTAGAAAAGTCAGGAGTCTTGTATAATGTAACCCCCCCCCCCACTAATCACTTATAACAGGAAGGTTTCCTGCTTTGATTCAGTTGCCATCTCAAAGATGCCCCATTTATGCCCACTACAAAGACTCATTGGTAGAGAAAGGCATACAAGGCAGACCAACAGCTGGCCTTTGCTCAGGGGTTGAAGGATCCCAGGGGAAATGTGCAAAGCTATAATGTGTTGGATAATAACAGGCAAAATGAAGTTTGCTTATGGTTTCTCCTAAGGGATAATTCCAGCCAAATGAATGTGTAGCGCTGAGGCATGTTTAGAAGCTACGTTTATAGTGTCATGCTGTAATTATGTCATTTGCACCAATTGCAACATTCAAATCATTTGCATCCAGGTAGTCCTTGACTTATGACAGAAATTTTACACTCTAGTATAGGTAGTCCTTGACATAAAACTATTCATTTAGTGACCACTCAAAATCACAATGGCACCAAACGGTGATCAACATTCAGATGCTTGACAACTGACTTATATTTATGACAATGCTGTTTCCTGGAGTCATGTGTGATCACTTTTTGCTATCTTCTGATAACCAAAGTCAATGGGGCAGCCAGGTTCACTTAACAACCGTGCTGCTAATTTAACAACTACAGTAATTCACTTAACAGCTGTGGCAAGAAATGTCATAAAATGGGGCAAAATTTACTTAACAAGTGTCTTGCTTAGCAACTGGAATTTTGGGTTCAGTTGTGGACATAAGTCAAGGACTACCTGCATAGTCTTAAGTCGAGGACTGCATGTAAAGCACCATGACATGTGTGATGTCATACAGCCCTCACAGATACTAGTGGTGCAGTTACAACTAGAGAATAAAAATAATAATGCTTTCTAACATTTTAGAAAGGAGTAAGAACATTGTAGACTGCTTACTAAAGATACAGAATTCATGGTATGAATGCATTTTTATCCTTCGGGCTTCCTCTTCTTAAGATTGGCCAAATTTCAAATGTACATCAGTATATTTTCTCCAAACGTGTTTGAAACACTACGATCCAGAAATTGTGACAATCCACATCGACAATCCACATAGATGAGAAACACTTGCGTGGATTATTTGGCGAATGTATGTGGCATTAGGAAGTCATTCACCAAATGTGGATTTGCCTGAAGGAAGTCGTTGTATCCATCACTTTGACCCATAGTTGCACAATTTCTAAAATGTATCTAAGTTCTCAGTGGAGGTTTTTCGTGTGTGAAATCATTCACACATCATGAATGAAGACATTCATTCATAAAAGGTTAAGGCAGTAGTAGCTAGTGAAAGTGTAGTATTATTTGAGTTAGCAATAACATGCTAGCATTTTTATATCTATGGTTTTATAAGCGTCTAATTTTACATTGTAATTTTCATAGCTTATAAACTCTTATTCCTCATTCAGAAATCTGTAGTCGTTTTTTTTGTCCTAAAAGAAAAAGTGGGTGTTTCTTAAAACCAACATTTTTTGCACGCATGGAACATATTTTGTCAAGGCTAGTTTTTAAATGACCTCTCATTTCTAAAATTCTGGAATAGGTAGGCCACATTTCGCAGGCCCTGGATTTGCTCAGTCATAAAACTCCATTTTTGGACCTTTAGGGATAGTTGAGAGGGTGATGGCCAAATCTGACCCTAGGTTCTACATTTTCCAATAAGTAACCAAGTTGGAAGATTATTTAAAAGCAATTTATTATACTCTGATAAAGTAGGATCTCCCAATAGGTATTCTCGCATTGGGACGAAATCTACTATTTTGAATGGAGTTAGCCCCGTGCTACTGTGAACAGCATTATTGTACGCGACCTCGGTGAAAAGCAAGAGGTCAGCCCAACTGGACTGCTGATAGTTCACGTAACACCTCAGGTACTACTCTACCATGGCGTTCAAATGTTCTGCCCCACTCCCACCCATTCCCACACTTGTAGCTAGATGAAAACGGAGCTAATGTTTCTGTCAAGACAACCTCGGCTGCATATCAGTTGGAATGTGCCTTATTTTGACTGAGATAACATCTCCTTGACGCAGCTGTAAGGTTCGTTTTCCCGTTTCCTTTGTCTATGGCAATTTGAGAGCAGGTCAGGGATGCTTTGTGGGTTGATATCCTATCAATCAATTCATACAGCACCAGGATAAAAAGTTTTCCTACCTTCCAATCTGTAATGATAAACCCTTATCTCCATTTTAAAAGAGAGAAAAAGAAGTCAAATTAAAATACAAAGTATGTTAGTTAAGAAGTTACAAGTCCATGTCATGGGCCCCTCAAGGCAACCATCAGCCTGTCATTGGCTGATTCTGAAAAGCTAATATAAGATAATGTCTGGTTAGAAGTTGGATGGAAGAGAGCAAGAAATTTCAGACTGAAAAAGTGAAAAACTTCCTGAAAGAAGGCAACATTTTCCCTCTGCCACATTGTTCGAACTTGGCCTAAAGTTGGGTTCATGGGAATTCATAAAACTAGGTTAATCCATAACCACAGCTCAGTTCACCAAAAGAAATCAGGTCGTAAAAATAGAGTTACTTAGGCAATTCTGGGCTAGTTGGACATGAAGACCAAATAAGACCTAAAGACCTTGGTTTAGCAGAAAGCAGTTTTCTCCAAAATTTCAGCTGATTAAACATGCTCTTCATTCCTGAATGCACAACAAGCATTCTGAAGCTATAAAAGAGGTACCATGCTGCTCACTTAGACCAGAGGTACAGAAATTGTAGCTAAGCATTTTTTCTAGACACCAAATGCCTCCATGAGTTCAGCCAGTTTTCTTCCCCACTGGACAACCTGGTTTCAAAGAAGAGAAATGGCTGTAGTGAAATATTTGCAACTGCTTCAGCCTTCTTTACTCCTTAACACACACACAAACCCTGCTTTTAGCATGTGAACAGGCTGGATAGACTGTAGCTCTAAAGCTTATAAAAACAGCATTCAACCAGTCCAGTGGTGGCGAACCTTTTACTCACAGAGTGCTGAACAGGTATGCGCTTGCATGCTATCCGCGCTAACGTGCGGCTCCTCCACCGTGCGCTGTGTGCAATTGTACCATCTGCACATGCACATGGCTTTCACGTGTACCCCCTTGCGCTGCGTGCACAATCACACTATCCGTGCATGTGCAGGAAAGCTCCGAAGACGAGCTAGGTCCCCTGAATTGCATTCAAGCGCACCAGAGGCCCGAACACCAGCTGGGGTACACGCGCAGCTGCAGGTGAGTTGGGCAACAGCTTGTGTGCCTGGAAAGATGGCTCTGCGTGCCACCTTGGGCACGCGTGCCATAGGTTCGCCATCACGGAACTATTCTATTCAACTAACTAGACCTGAGATGGCGAACCTATGGCACACGTGCCACAGGTGGCGTGCAGAGCCATATCTATGGGCACGTGAGCATTGCCCTAGCTCAGCTCCAGTGCACATGTGTGCGCCAGCCAGCTGATTTTCAGGCCTTTCGGGCCCACCAGAAGTCAGGAAATGGCCGTTTCTGGCCTCCCCAGGCTCCTAGAAAGCCTCTGGAGCTTAGGGAGAGCAAAAAATGGGCCTTCCGGTCCCACCAGAAGTCGGGAAACAGGCCATTTTCGGCCTCCAGAGGACCTCTGCAGGGGTGGGGAAGGCTGTTTTCGCCCTCCCCAAGCTCCTAGAAAACCTCTGGGCCTAGGGAAGGCAAAAAACAGGCCTACCGAGCCCACATTACAATCACGTGCCAAAAGTGTGGGGAGCGTGGGGGGGGATGGAATGTGCATGCACAGGGGGTGAGGCACATTGAATTATGGGTGCGGGCACACGGCACAACCCCCCGCTTTTGGCACGCAACAGCAAAAAGGTTAGCCATCACTGAACTAGACTATGGTGTAATATAGGGTTCTTGGAGGTCTCTGAACTTGTTTGTTTTCTTGCAGACTTTTCATTACCCAACTAGGTAAATTCATCACTGATGGCTCCACACTGACCTGTACCACTCAGGTGACCCTCAGGACACAGGCAACCCTCCAAGTGGCCTCAACAACAATTCCCTAAAAAGAACGCAAATGTCCAGCTGTCTGCAAGGAATAAAAATCCTTCCATTCCTCACCATCCAGTCAGAGCTGAAGAAGCTTCTTGGATTAGGAACGAAACGTCCTCAAAGACAAAAAACAAAACAAAACAAGAAAGTCCACTTGCCTACTGAAAAAGCACCTTTGGATAACCATCACCCCCGTTTGGGACAACCAACTTCAGTCTTCTATGGAGACTGGGAATCTCCATAGACATTAAACAATGTTAGCTTTCTGTCAGGAAAGGCTGAGGTTGCCATCTACCGATGGCGGCTTGCCTTGCACTAGAGAGAGAGTGAGTGAGCAAGAAACTTGATTTTGTGTGTGTGTGTGTGTGTGTATGTGTGCGCGCCCGTCCCTTATTTCTGAGGAGTTACTTTTGCAATCGACTAAATGAATCCTCTCCGTTGGAATTGCGGACCCCAGAAACTGCACGCTTGGAGAGGCAATTTAGGAAGCGCTCAAAAACTGCGAAGCGATGGGATGGGTTTTGGGTTTTTTTTTTTTTTTGCAGATTTCGCAAAGCAAAACAGCGCACGAATAGTTAACATTCCCCTCCCCTCCTCTTATCCCGTCCCCCCACCCCCCCACGTGCAGCCAAGACGGAAGGGGAGGGCAGGCGGCGTCTTATCCGAAGGAGGCCATTGCGCATTTCCTGGGATGGAGGGAGTTCCCCTTCTGCAGGCTCCCCCCACTTTACTCTTCCCGACGCAGGCAAAGAGCTTTGGCATGACCCACCGGCTCCCAAGCGGTCTCCCGTCTTCCAAGGCGGAGGGGGAGGTGAGTAACTACGGCTTTCCTCTTGGCGCAACTCATTCCCACCCAGCCCCACGAGAGAGCGCACGGGCTCGCGCTGCAGGGCAACCGGAGAAAAGGAGCCGCCGCCAGCGCGTGCCTCCTGCTGCAAAAAAAAAAAAAAGGAGAATTAATTCCCGGGAGAGAAAAGAGGCATCCTTGCCAAGGGCTCCCTTTCATTGCGCGTGCCCGCGCGGAATCCCAAGCTTGCGACCCGTCCAGCCGTGCCGGTAACCGGGAAGGGGGAAAAAAACCGGAGGAACAGGAACGCCTTTCCCGCCGCCTCGCCTTTCCTCCAATGGAGAAGAAACGGCGGCGCCTGCTCAATTTCGTTCCCTGCCTGCTTTTCCGCCCGTCTGTGTAGCTCACGACGTTGCGCCTTCTTCGCCCCCTTTCCCCCGCTCAAGTTGGATCGGGAATCCAGTCTCTTCCTACCGTCCCGTCTCCCCCGTTATTGTCTCAGGGAGGGCAGGCAATGAAACGGTAAAGGGTCTCCTGCTGGAGCAGGGGGTTGGACTAGAAGACCTCCAAGGTTCCTTTCCAAATCTATTCTGATTGATTGAGGTTACGCTAAGGGTATATGTGTATTTGTGTTAGTGTTTGTATGCGTCTCTCTGTGTGTATCTTAACTTGGACTCCTCCTTTTCCCGTGAAAGCAGTTGCTAAGGTCGGTATTTCCGATGTCATGTGCGTTTTCTCATCTGCTACTAAATTTAGTTCTCTGGAGCTGACCCATTTTTATTTTTATTTTTGGGGTCCGGTTCCTTTGTTGCTTTCAAATTTGACCACCCCGTGTGGAGCTGATAAGAACTCGACCCCTGAATTTGAGAGAGAGAGAGAAAGAGAGACTTTTACTTTTGCAAAGAGGCTTCTTTGCCCACCTGGTAGTATGAATCACTAAGCACCGCGCCGGCAAAGAAAAATGTCGGACCTGCCACAACTTAAACCTCTAAATAGAAAGGATCTGTCAGGTCTGCCATCTTCAGCTTCTTTCACTAAGCTGGCATCCTGCCATAAAAGGAGGGGGGAGGAATTTGGGGGAAGCAAAGGTCGGGAATGGGAATGAGTAGACAAATGGACATGTGTGTGTGTGGTGAGGGAGACAAGGTGACCAGAGGTGTAAAACTGGAGTAAGCCAAGGACACAGTTTGGGAATAGAATGAGAAACTACATCAATAGGCACCGAACGTCAGATTTTGAAAAGGAATACTGTTGGACACTGATAACTGGTGGAAGGCCAGGGAAAGAGGAAAATGTGTAACTTTTACATGGGAATACTCCATCTAACTTAATCTCAGACTTACCCTGACTTAGACATTTAGGAAAGAAAGATTCTTGACTTCATTAGGCTCCATTTTTAGTTAAGTGGTTGCAGCAAAGTAAAGCTAGATCTGAGTATTCCTACGCAAAGATTACACGGTCTGACACGATCCTTGGCTCAGTTTGTTTGGGGTTTTTTTCCCGTTTGTTGAGAAAGATATAGTTTATTAGAGGCTGAGTGTATTGCGGTACAGGTACACAAATTTTGGTGTATGGTTCTCAGTTCTGGCTTTGCAATATAGGTAGTCCTCGACTTAAGACCACAATTGAGCCCAAATTTTATGTTGTTAAGTGAGAAATTTGTTAAGTGAGTTTTGCCCCATTTTATGACTTTGTTGCCCCGTTTGCTAAGTGAACCACTGCAGTTGTTAAATGAGTAATGCTGTTGTTAAGTAAATCTGGTTTCCCCCTTGACTTTGCTTGTCAGAAGGTTGCAAAAGGTGATCACATGGCCCCAGGACACTGCAACTGTCATAAATATGAACCAGTTGTCAAGCATCTGAATGTAAATCACATTGTGAAAAATGGTCATATGCCACTTTTTTTTAATGCCACTGTAACTTTGAATGGTCACTAAACAAACTGTTGTTAAGTCCAGGACTACCTATATTGCAAAGCCAGAACTGAGAACCATACACCAAAATTCATAAGTTCTACTTTTCCCTCCCTTAACTCTCTCTTTGTCCATCCCAGTGTAAGCAATCTGATTCAGGCAAGATGCTTTCATAACTTTCGGTCCAAGGGCAGTTTGATATGCAGCTCCCCCCCCTTCCAGCTGGGTGACCATGAGGCAGAATTTTCATTTTCCCAAACAATTCCCTCTCCCCACAATGACAATTTGTCACCACCTAGCAGCAAACCACATAAAGTGGCAGCTGACATAAAAGGCATTGATTAATTGGGGTGGGAAGGGGGGGGGAGGAGATCAAATCTTTTTGTAGGGTACAGAAACAAATGATGCATCTGTTGGGAGAATTTCCCTGGGTTCCTTCCGAGCTGGGAAGCAATCAAGATGCGGAGGCTGGCTGCTTTTGGAAAAAAGATTTATTATTCCAAAAAAACCCCACAAGGTTTGCTTTTGGGGGCAGCTGACCCCAGACTGACACTTCAGTGGGGTTTTTGTATCATTTAGAACTGAGATCACAAGAGTGTGA
>WNWU01013601.1:1926555-1937673 GCA_012654045.1 Ptyas mucosa
TATGTAGGTCTTTGGTTATTCAGGTTTTCTTCCGCGTAAAATTGGAAGTGTCTTGGCGACGTTTCGACGAAGTCTCATTCGTCATCTTCAGGCTGGTGTTTTCGGCTTCGTGCTTCTAGGAGCAATGTGTGATCTCAGCTGTTTCTTCCTTTTAACTGCTAGTGGGGGTGTGAACTGATTGGGTAGGAGCTTGGCTGTGTTCTGATTGGGTGGAGGTGTGTTCTGATTGGTTGGGGGCTTGGCTGTGCTCTGATTGGATGGGGGGTTGGCTGTGCTCTGATTGGATGGGGGGTTGGCTGTGCTCTGATTGGATGAGGGTATGTTCTGTTTGGGTGGGGGCCCACGCATGGCGCATGCACTTCCAAACTGGTAAGGAAGGTCAGTAGATTTCATCCCTGAGTGGCCCCCAAGCTATTGGGCACCAGGGAGCGGTTGCATGGAGAGAGTTTTTTCCCATGGACCGGAGGGGCCGTGGTTTCGCATGCTGCTTGCGTCCTGTGGATGGGGTTTCACTTCTTTGCATGGCCTGATACCAGTCCATGGACCGGGGGTGGGGGACCCTTGCGTTACAGGTAGTCCTTAACCCAAGACCATTCATTCAATAAACTGTTTGAAGTTACACTACAGTGCTGAACAAATGATGGTTATGGCTGGTCTTTGGAGTTCTGGCTGTCCCAGCAACTCTGAACCCATGACTTTGTTCTAGGAACTGGATAACCAGTTCATGCTTACGAGTAGTAACAGTTCTCTGCAATTGCATGCTCACCAATTGTAACCTTCTGTAGAAAATTAATAGGGAAGCTGTCCGGTGAGGTTGCAAGTTGGCTGGGATAGGTTTCCCCACCTGCACACCCTCCTTCAGCCCCTCTGTATTTACACTGGCACGCCCAGATCCTTGCTCGTGATAGCAATAGTGCTTAGATTTATATACTGCTTCACAGTGCTTTACAGCATTCTGTAAGCTGTTTTATAGATTCAGCATATTTACTCCCAGCCATCTGAGTCCTCATTTTACCAACCTTGGAAAAATGGAAGGCTGAGTCAATCTTGAACTGGCCAGAATCAAAGGAATTGAACTCTTGGCAATGGGAGCAGAGTTAGCTTGCAGTACTGCATTTAACCATTTCGCCACCTTTACAGCTAGTGCAGGGGTACCCAGCACCCGGTCCATGGGCTACCACCGGTCTGCGGCATATTAGAAACTGGTCTGGCCAAACAAATGAAGACGCATCTGTGGGATGCAGGCAGTATATGAAACCTTGCCCCCATTGGTGCACGGAAAAACCTCTCAACGGAACCAGAGGTTTGGGGACTGCTGAGTTGTTTCTTTCACCCCCACCCCCAGATTTTCATGGCACCTTTTCAACCTGCTTTGTGCCTCTTGTGCACCTCCATGCAGTCTCGTTCACCCTCCTCTCATGCACTCCCTTGCATTTTCACGCATCCTTGCTGACTCGCACCATGCTTCTTCCACGCCCCTTGTGTATTCCTCCTGAGCCATGCCACTCCTTTCATGCACCTTCCTGATCTGTGCAACCCTGTGTGGCTGACGCGCAACCATCCTGACCGGCGTCACATCGTCTTGCACATTTCCTCGCACCTTTCCCAACACATCGCGCTTCTCATGCATCCTTCCAAACCTATCCTGCACCTCTTGTACATCCCTCGCACTCTTCCTAACCTTTGTCGTGCCTCTCATACACCCCCTCCCAGATCTGGATTGCATCTTTTGTCCACCCCCCTCGAACCCTCTCATCCTCTCCCCAATCTGCACTATGCCTCTCATGCATTCTGTCACACTCTTGCACATTGTCTTGTTCCTTCCCTGGGACTTAAAACTCTTCCCTGTCTGGCTCTATGACTGCATTGTTTAGCAACAGAAATTCCAGCCCAGTTGGTGTTGTAAATTGAGGACTGCCTGTATTTTTTTTTTTCACAATTGCCAATGTTTTTTGACCAGACACATTTTCTTTTTTTCTCTCCCTTCAGCTGGCTGGAAGAATCCTCTTTATCTCTTTTCTTGAGGATGTCTATTGATGGGGAGAACATAAACTAAGTTCCGAAAAATCAGCAAGAGTTGACAACGACTGTTTCTTGAGGAATCTGACTTCTTAGTAGATTCTAAGCCGTTGCTTCTTTTCTCCGCATTTCCAAAACCAGAAGTCTGAATTAAAGTGGAAATGGAGAAGCGTTCGCCTCCTGTTGGGACGATTAAGGAATTCCTAAATTGCTCACCATCCTGGAAAGACTACATAGATCTAAATGGAACAGCTGTGAAGCCCCAGTACTGGGAAGTTTGGCAGCAGGTCCTCCTGCCAACTCCACAGCAGACAGATGCAACACCTCCTAAGACAACGCTGGACGACATTCAGATTTGTGTGGTTTCCTCTGACAATTCTCCTGGCTCCTTTAAAGAGAAGGAAGCCAACACTGAAGGGATGGCTGGAATGGATTGTGTGATTACTATTGAAGAAGAAATTGAAGTCAAAGGAAAGTCCTCACCAGAATCTAGGATTGAGCGCAGAGATGATATCAAGATTTGCACCGTGCCTGAATTACAAGACAAGGCCCCATTTGTGGTCATGGATGGAGGGAAGACTAAAACCTTCAAAAAACCTGTTAAACTGAGAGGCGTCTCCAAAGTTGAAAAGGCCACTCAGACTGAAGTCACCAAGATGGAGATGGCTAAGATCTGTGAGGACTATATTCAGAAAGCAAAAGGATCCAAGGACACCTTACGGGGCAATCACCAGGCCAATGTGATTTCCCAAAACAAACCAAGAAGTTCTGAAGAAGGGATGGTCCATTTAACAGAACCTGACGGAGTAGGAGAATCCGAAGAGGCAGTTTATAATAATCTCATAGCTGGAGACAAGGGAGATGAGGAGGAAAAAGAAGACACAGGCATCTTGAAAGAAGAAGGCATTGCCATGGAGCGTGCCCGCCAGAGTTTCCGCTGGTACTGTTACCCAGAATGTGAGGGACCTCGAAAAGCTTACAGGCAACTACTGGACCTTTGCCACCATTGGTTGAAACCAGAGAAACGTAGTAAGGAACAGATTGTAGAACTGCTGGTCCTGGAACAATTTTTGGCTACCTTGCCCAAAGAAATACAGAGTTGGGTATGGCAGCAGCACCCAGAAAGTTGTGGGCAGGCTATCGAATTGGTGGAAAACTTTCTGACAGGACTTTCTTTGCTTGAGAGACATGGGAAAAAGGTGAGGGTTCTTGAAGGCCATTGGCTGTGTGAGGCGTAGTGTCTTAATATTGACCCACTCAGCGCTCAATAGTTTAGAGGGTGATGGTGTTAGAATCACTATTTGAGATTGAAAAATAATCTGTCCCTGAGGAAAGAGAATTCCCAAAGACTGAAGATCAGGTCTTCAATTTTTCAGACTGAGGAACTCTGGAGAAGCAGACATTTATATAGGGTGGCTTGGATTGCTATTGGATCATTTGAGTCACCTGACTCCTTGGAATTCTTCAGTGTTCCCCAATGATGTCTCTTTGAGAACGCATTCATCTTTTTAACAGATTAACAGAGTTGGAAGGTCATCTAGCTGTAGGTCATCTAGACCCCACCCCCGCCTAAGCAGGAGACAAAAACCATTTTGTGGCAAACCATCCTATTTCTAACAATTCATTCTTGAAATAAGGAGGAGTAGCCACTCACCTGCCAAGGTTGATGTTGTGGGGAAAATAGGAGGAGGAAGGCGTGTTGGATATGTTCATTGCCTTGAGCTATTTGTAAAAACCGTAAATACCAATAAGTTGATATAACAAATGGGTGCACTGATGCTTGCAGTAACCTTCACTGAGGTGGTTTTATAAATTCATAAACAAATGACATTGCTTTAAAATTAAAGGTTTTTTTCTCCCTTTCTCATGCCGCAGGACTATAATGGATTAATATGCATTCTTGGGACTTCTATCAATATTCCTATTTTTTTGTCATTTAAATGGTTTGAGGAAATGTGCATGATTTTGTGATTCTGTCTTAGGATGAATAATATATATATGCTATTCCTTAATTTGAATGCAAGATTTAAAACACACCTTTGGCGTTTAGAATGTAGTAGTTTCTGCCTTCTCAAAGAATCATATAACATGTCTGTGACTAAATTTGTTTAGTGACTGTTCAAAGTTTCAACAGCACTGAAAAAAGGGGCTTAGATCAATCCTTACACTTATGACCGTTGTACAATCCAAACAGTAACATGTTTAAAGTTTGGATGCTGGGGAGCTGGCATGTATTTATGATGGTTGACATAATACACGACAACATCCTGGGCTTATGTAACCGCCGTTTGTGACCTTGTCCCAGCTGGCTTCTGACAAGCAAAATCAATGGAGGAAGCCAGATTCACTTAATGACCATGTGATTCATTTAACAACTGCAGTGAATTGTTTAACGACCATCGCTGGGGAAAAAAATCATAAACTTGAGTGCGATTCGCTTAACAACTCACTTACTTAGCAATGGAAAATCTGGGTCCCAATTGTCGTAAATCAAGGACAAGCTGCAACAACTGATTTGTTTCTATGTTAGAATAGAATAGTATAACCGAGTTGGAAGGGACCTTGGAGGTCTTCTAGTCCAACCCCCTGCTTAGGCAGGAAATCCCATATCATTTCAGACAAATGGTTATCCAATCTTTTCTTAAAAACCTCCAGTGTTGGAGCATTTGCAACTTCTTGAGGCAAGTTGTTCCACTACTTGTTCTCACTGCCAGGAAATTTCTCCTAAGTTGCTTCTCTCTTTGATTAGTTTCCATCCATTGCTAAATGTCTGTGGAGATTCTCAGTCATTCCATCCATTGCTTCTTCAAGTGCTTTGAAGAATAGCTTGATTCCCTCTTCTTTGTGGCAGACCCTGAGATGTTCTCAGCAGTTTCCCTTGGAAGCACAGGTAGTCTTTGACTTATGACCAAAATTTGCACTGCTAAACAACACAGTTGTTAAGTGAGTTTCCCCCCATTTTATGACTTTCTAGCCACAATTATTAAGTGAACCACTGCAATTGTTAAATTAGGAACATAGTTGATAGATGAATAGTTTCCCCATTGACTGAAGCTTATCAGAAAGTTTCAAAAAGTGATCACATGCCCCTGGGACACTACAACTGTCATAAAAATACAAGCCAGTTGCTAAGCAGCCAAATTTTGATCGCGTGACTCTGAGGATGCTACAAAGGTCGTAAGTGTGAAAAGTCATTTTCCTAAGTCATTTTTTTTTCCAGTGTCGTTGCAACTTCAAACGGTCTCCAATTGGTTGTAAGTCAAGGACTATCTGTACAGGATGGGGTCTCAATTATTAAACATTTGAATGGTTTCAGGCTCTGGTGACTTTTGAAGAGGTGTCCCTGTATTTCTCAGAGGAAGAATGGAGACTTCTAGATGAATCTCAGAGGAAGATATTCACAAAAGTGATGATGGAGAATTATGAGAATGTCCGAGCATTGGGTGAGAGTTGGACAGGACTGGGGAAGTGTAACGGGATGGGAGAATAAACCTGAGGGACAGGAGGAAGGGCTGAAGCCTACACCGGTGTTTCTTAACTATGACCACCTGAAGATGTGTGGACTTCAACTCCCAGGATTCTCCAGCCAGAGAAATCTGAAAGCAGGCATGGAAGTGGAGAAGGTCTCTTAGAATTGACTTTTCCACATTCTCTGGAATGCAAAGTTAAGGAAGGAAGAGGCGCTTGCAAGATTCTGTTACTATAACCTTACAATAAGCTTAGAACAGTATTAGTATTGCTTACCTGATCTGGACTACTTTGAAGGACTGTCGGAAAGAGACTTATGTCTTATATAATGCTTGCGGACTAAACCTGGCTCACTTAAATCAAATAGCTTAGCGGCAAATTAAGCATGCAGATACGTTCTGCAAAGCATTGCCCGTTTGTGACCAGTCCTGAGCAAAAGCAGAACCAGAGCTTATATACCTTTGGCTTGCTATATTATGAAGACAAGATAGATAGGGACTGTGTAAATTAGGCTTAACCAGGCTGGGTTTGGAAGGCTTTTAATAAAGCCTCTCATGAAACTTATTTATCCTTTCCTACTAGTTTAGCATAGTGCAGCTATACAATCTCTGAGATTTGATTGGCGAATACCATTCCCCCCCCCCCCAAATAAGGTAAATTTTTGCTCCAAAACACATTATGACTTATTTTCTGGTTAGGTCTTATTTTGGGGGGGGGGGGAATACAGTACTAAATGCCTCTGTCTGCTGACAATCTTAACTGGGGCTTATTTTGGGGTTAGGTCTTATATTACAAGCATCCTGAAAAATCATGCTAGGGCTTATTTTCTGGGAAACAGGGTACATGATAGCCTATCTTTTACCATCACAGTAATAAGTAAGATCACTGAGCCGCAAACCATAGCCAGATACCTTCTAAGGCAGAATTCCCCAACCTTTTTGGGGAGGGGGGAAGGGGATAACACTCATGTGCGGGTTGCTCCCATTTGCACAAATGGTGAGTATTCACTCATGCGAATGGAGCACGCATCCACATGCCAGCTCACTGCTCGTGCAAGTGACGAGCGTGTGTGGGGATGCCGCACACTTGCCCGCCACATCCCATGGCCCAGTTCCGAATGGTCCAAGGCCTGGTAGTGGGTTGGGGACTCCTGTTCTAAGGAAGAAGCTGCTGATTGGTTCCTTCACCATAAGTTTGAGCCTACAGCTGGTGTTGTCATTGAAAACCGCAAGTTGGGTTTAACTTGTGCTGTCGTAACATTCTAACTTGACATGCCAGGCAGGTTTGAGTGTTACATAAATTGTTCTCATGGATTATCGCCTTTAAGACATTTTGCTTCTTAAAAAAATTTTTTTTTCTCCACCTCCACCCCCCCCCCCTTTTTTATTGGTAGGATTTCCCACCAACAATTCAGATTTTATCTTCAACATGGGGAGAAATGAGAACCGTGAACTGTGCACGGATAAAATTCAGACCCTTGCAGAAGGTGCATTTCCAGAAGTCACAGGTGAGGAAAAGGCTGCTTCTGACTTGACTTGATTTGCTTCTGTGCCCAAAAGCAAGGAATGGGCATGGGGCTCCTTTGTGAAACAACATATAACAGCAGGTGAGTTTTTCAACACCTGGAAAGCCTACCCCCACTGGAATGTGTAGCAGCTACATGAGGGCATGAGAGTAATTGATATTTATTTAGCATGTGGCATGGAGCACATGGTTAACAGTAATACAATTACCATACTTTTTGGAGTTTAAGAAACACTCTCCCCCCCCTCCCCCAAAGAGGGTGGAAATGTTGGTGCATCTTATGCACCGAATACAGCCATTTTTGGCCTCCAGAAACCCCACCCTTCGCGTCCTGTTTTTACCAAAAATAGGCCCGTTTTTCGCAAAAATGGGGCGTGCAGCAGGTTTGGGAGGCCTGCAGAGTGCTCCTGGGGGGTGGGAAGGGCAAAAATGCAATGCATGGGGAGTTTGGGAGGCCAAGAACGGGCCTGTTTTTTTTTTTTTTTTTTCCGAATATTGGGGTTTGCCCCCCCCCCCCCCAGCCGCCAGGAGCACTCTGCAGCCCTCCCAAACCCTCTGAACACCCAATTTTTGTGAAAAACACGCTCATTTTCGTGAAAAAATGGGCCCGTTTTTGGCCTCCCAGCCCCCTGTCCCTGTTTTAGCTAAAAATGGGGTGCACAGAGGGTTTGGGAGGCCCGCAGAGTGCTCCTGTGGGCCAGGGAGGGCAAAAACATTTTTTTTCTTGTTTACCTCTTTGAAATCTTGGTGTGTCTTATACTCCGGTGTGTCTTACAGTCCGAAAAATACGGTATATGGAAGGCACACATAATGCTATGGTACACGTAGGATGGAAATATGTAATCAGTTTGGTAAGATTTGAAGAATTCAAGAAGTTAAACATACGTTATAGATCACATCCCACTCGTGTCACTGAGGTGCCTCCGAGTTGAAAGGATTAGTTGAAAGGATCATTACTACTGCCTGTGAGGCGCACAGTCGGGGGCTCCTTTCATGTTCCCAGCAGCAGCTGGAGCAAAGGACGGGAGCTCATCCTACCTCAGGGCATCACACAAGTCTCAAACACAGACTTGCTAACCTCCAACCCACCATCCTAACCACGAGTGCCAACATGCTCCTTTAGTTATAGATTAGATTTCAAAATATACTGATTCATAAGAATAAGTTTTCTATATATTACGGTATTTTTCAAACTATAAGACGCACTGCAGTATAAGATGCACCAAGATTTCGAAGAGGTAAACAAGAAAAAAAAAGTTTTTGCCTTTCCTGGCCCCAGGAGCACTCTGCAGGCCTCCCAAATCCTCTGCAGGCCTCGTTTTTGCATTTTTACGGGCCTATTTTTGGTGAAAATGGGATGTGCGGGATGGGGTTTCGGGAGGTTAAAATGGCTGTATTCGGTGTATAAGACGCACCAACATTTCCACCCTCTTTTAGGGGGAAAAAAGTGTGTCTTATACTCCAAAAAGTACAGTAATATCTAGGCCATTTATCCAATTAAGCACACTATTTGTTAATTGGAGAAAGTCTGCTTTTTCCTCCTGTTTAAGCTCTCAGATGGCAACTAGTCATTGATAGATTGTGGAGCCTAGTTTTTTTAAATTAATGGTTTGCTAGAACAGTTCGGAATGGATTACTAGATACAACATAAAGCTTTCTTGTGGGAACCAAGGCCATCTCCTGGGCTATGGAGGAAGGAGGAGAGGAATACACGAGAAACCTGCCAATTAACCTAATTGGCCAGCTTACGGGGAAGGGGTCATTACTGGTTTTAACTATACTGTAACCTTGGAGGAAAAAGAGTTGGCTTTCCTTCAAAGTGTGCTGAGATGGTTTACCCAATTAAGAAGTTCTTTGAGGAAATCAGAACCTTTACAAAGGTCACCTGACCTCAAGAACCTGCAAACAGTTTTAAATGCAGCCTGGTTGCCAAGCAGCTGGTTCAATCATGTAACTGCAAGGAGGGGTGACCTTTGGAATTTAAAATAAGAGTAGTAAGTAGTCCCTTGGTAGGACCGTCAAGTTTGAATGGTCGCTAAGCAACTGGTCATAAGTTGAAGACTACATGAATGCTAAGGTAAAAGTCTAGCAGGATCTAATTTTTTGTTGACTGGAATTTCAAGAGTATCAACCAATGGAAAAAAAACAGTGCTCCAGGCTGAATATAATTCCTACTTGTTCCCCCCTTCCCCTTTAAAGGAGAGTTTTCAAATGAAAAGGAGAAGCTGGCAACCTGGAGACAAAAAGAGATGGAAGTTGTCCTGCCCGTCGGGCCAACGTCTCCAAGACTTCTCAAGATTTGTGATGCCACTGTCAAGGGTCGCTCTCCCAGAAGGCAGACGGCAAGGTCCCTTTGGCCGCAAATCATGCCAGGCTTTGCATGCCCAGACTGTGGCAAAGCATTCTTTAGCAAATCGGACATGGCTCGACACCAGTGGCATCACTCCAGAAACAAGCCCTACCTGAGTTGTCCCAGGAGCTTTGCCAAGCCGTTCCAAGTGGCCCAGCACCAACGTTGTCAACCTGAAGAGTGTCAGTGCTCCAAGTGTGGGAAGCGGTTTACGGATCACCGTTCACTGGTGCACCACCAAGCGATCCATTCTGCCGCGGGACCTTTCCATCACCATTGCAGGGGCTTCTACTTTAACTACAACCTGCGCCAGAATCAGAACCCGAACCAGCAAGCAACCGCAGCAAAACCCTTCTTTCACTGTCCTCATTGTGGGAGGCAATTCACACGTCGCTGTAACCTTATACAGCATTCTCGGATACATCAGTATCAGTGGCAGCCACAAAGGAAGCAGGAGGTGGCCCTCTGCCCTGGAGACCAAACCCAATGAAGCGATGGAGGGTCAGATCGGGCATTGTTCCTAGCAGCAGAGTTGGGGTTCTCTCTACGGGGAACTCTGAAAATAAAGAGGTGGGGGGAGCTTTGGGTAGGGGACAGTGATGATGGCAGAATTTTTTTTTCTTCCTAATGATTTCCTGCAAGTCTGTCGTCGTGTCCCCCCCCCCCAAAATCAACTGAGTGTTGATCTGTGGGTTGCGATAGGAACCAACCGACTGACTGGCTTGTTCACCTGTAGCTGACATGGTATAGCCATGATTGCAGATGGAGCGAGAGATTTGATGGTGGAGATAATGACTCTTGACTCGTCCAGGACGGACCAGATCAATTGGGTGAATGTTCTAATCTAAATCTCCAACCCACTAATGAGACTCTTTCGAATAATCCTCTGCAGACGCTCAGTAGGAATTCCAGCTTTTCTCAAGGCCAGGCAATCCATCGTGAGGAGCATCCTGAGGCATCTTGGGAATGCTGACTCTCTTTTAGTTTGTCCAACATAGCCATCCAAGATCAGTTTGCTTGTGTTTTTGACCAATCCTACGCAGGTCTGGATTGTCCGCAAAGTTTTAGGCAGTATTTGAACAATGACCATTGAGAACATAGAGGACCATTGAGTCATTCCTATGGACAAATATCCGTTCCGGTGTAAACAAATGTGCATAAAGCTGCAGAGACTATTCTAGCACAAGTAAGACCAAGATTAGTGCCAGGTTTTGGCATTTGCTTCGGTACAGAATACCTTTGTCCTCTCATCTGAATCTGTGACCATGATCTTGTAATTCATTGTTTCTCAATCTTGGTGGCTTTAAGATGTGTGGACTTGAACTCCCAGAAATCCCCAGCCAGCCTTTTAAAGCCAACAAGTTTGAGAAACACTGTTGTAACCTATCTTGACTAGTGAAAAAAATTGTGGGCAAATTAGACTGCAGGAAGTCTTGGTTACAATGGGCTTGAAATGGATGGTCTAGGTCAGGGTTCTGCAAGCTGAAACACTCAAAGAGCCATTTGGACCCATTTCCCATAGAAAAGAAAACACCGGGAGCCAATAATTTAACACCCGGTGTGACTGGGTGGGCATGGCTAACTTGATGTCACTCACCCACCCAGTGACATGACTTCCCCCAGCCATGCCTACCCAGCTGGTCATTAGGGCAGAGAACTGGTTAAATTTTGCCCCGCCCAGCCACCTTTTGCCACACCTGGCCTTGGGTGTGTTGTTCACCTTTCTCTCTCTCTCTCTCTCTCTCTCTCTCTCTCTC
>WNWU01013601.1:1937773-1951036 GCA_012654045.1 Ptyas mucosa
TCTCTTTCTTTCTGTCTCTCTTTGTCTCTCTCTGTATCTCTTGTCTCTCTCTGTGTCTCTGATTCTGATTCTCCGGCATCTCCCACTCTCTCTCTCTCTCTGTGTCTCTCTTTCTTTCTGTCTCTGTCTCTCTCTGTCTCTCTTGTCTCTCTCTGTATCTCTTGTCTCTCTCTCTCTCTCTCTCTCTCTCTCTCTCTTCTCTCTCTTTCTCTGTCTCTCTGTATCTCTTCTCTCTCTCTCTCTATCTCTTTCTCTCTCTCTCTCTCTCTTCTCTCTCTCTCTCTTTCTTTCTGTCTCTCTTTGTCTCTCTCTGTATCTCTTGTCTCTCTCTGTGTCTCTGATTCTGATTCTTCGGCATCTCATCTCTAGCTGGGTCTCGCTGCCTGATAGACTGCAGCAGGAAACAGTGGGTGGCTACTTCTGACCTTTGTTGGTGCTGGACACACCTCAGTTACTCAGACGCATGACCTGCTCTCCGCCCTGAGTTACTGACCCTCTCTAAGCCGCTGCTGTTGCCAGTGGCGAGTGGAGCAGGGTTGCATTGTGGCTCCGTGTCGTAATGGGCTCCAGGAGGAGGAGGGAACCCCGTCTCCTCCATTGTGAAGCGTGCTAAATTTCACAGTGCTGTACAACGCTCTGCGAGAGAAGTGGGCCCGCCATGAAGACGGCAGCAGCAGCGGCATTGGGTGCGTCCACGTCAGGCCAGTGTCTCAGGGCGGAGAGCAGTTCACGCATCTCTCCAAGCAACTGAGGCGCGCCCAGCACCAACAAGGGCCGGAAGAAATGCCTGCAAGATCTTGCAAGAGATGAGGCGCCGGAGAATCAGACCCAGCCACTTCTCTCCACAGCAGAGGGATGAAGGGAAGGAGCCACAGCAGAGGGATAAAAGCCACATGCGGCTCCAGAGCCATGGGTTGCCGACCCCTGGTCTAGGCTGACCCAAGCTGGTTTTGATTTGTGACATTGACTGAGATGTGGGGTTGATGACAAATTTAAAAACTGCTACTGTGGAAGTATTTATCTTTGGATTTGAGAAAGCATTACTTCAGTAGAGGCAAAATGGAAAAAGGAGATGGCTGACTAAAAAATCTAGGTGCCTCTCACTTGTAATAATTTGTATATTATATATTGTATATAGTTTTCTAGTCCAAAGATTTATTCAGGTTCATCCTCAGATATTCAAAGAACAGGCAGTGGTACCAGACCTTGTTCTAATTTTGTTTTTGGTTCAGGCTTTGCTTCACATTTAAAGGACAGTGGGACACCCCTGATTAAACAACGTGCTTTACCCAGGTGACCGTCACGTTCCTCCTATCAGAATTGGGGGAAATTAAAGGTTGTCATAGGTCACCTCTAAAGCTTGGTTGACAGTCCTATCAAATGGACAAAAGAACCTGGATGCATTCAGTCAGAATATTCATAATGCCAGGGACTTTTCAGATAGCCAATATCGAATAAATATAGACTAAGCTTTACACGGATGTGTGGTCAACATTTCAGCACTGTAATATCCACATGACCACTAGTGGCAGCAAGAGTTTTCTATATCTCCTTGTTGCCCACTACTGATTGTGTAGGTTTTTGCAGATTGAATAAATCAGACAGCCCCAACCCTCCGTCTGTGACCCAGTGCTGGGCTGCAGCCCTTTTGGAACTGGGCCGCAGAAGTGATGGGTGAGTCCGTGTGTGCGTACACGAAGCTGCCTTTGTGAAAGTGGTGCGCGCACACGTGCGAAACCAGCCCGTTTCCACGTTGCCGCCACCTCCGCTGGTCCGCTGAGCTGAACAGCTTGGAGACAACTGGAATAAATGATGTGAACAAGGATAAATCCCACATACAAAATACTTCCCGTGTCAGGGGTCCTAAAACAGAATGCACATTGAGGGAGGCCCTTTTCTTTCCTGTTTGCACAGATTATAAGGCCATGCTGTTACTGTTCTCTCAAGGGGAAATTGCAGTGGTTTTTTTTTTCCTGTATACAGGAAAGTGGATGAAAAGGGGTCATTTGTCTATGTAATGCCACCCTTCCTCAACCACTGCTTGGTCTTTTATGCAAATGAAGAGTTTTTGAGAACTATAAAAAGATACTGCAGGAGCAACCTACAGTTATATTTCTGTATTGCATATTGTTTCTGTCCAGATTGCTTCCTTTGTTAATGGAGCCAGAGGTCATTAATTGGAATTACTCTTAGACTGGGCTTTATCTACTGTAAATTCTCTCCAGTTTTAGCCAAATGGAGAAGAATGCACGTTTTGTATTTTTTGAAAAATTATGTTTCGGGGCTAGTTAATTCTGTACAAGAAAAATAATGATTAAAAAAAATGTTTTGTTCACTTCTGTGACTTTTTTTGGAAGAAGCAGGCGGGCTAAGGCTGACCTATAACATAAAAGGATGAATTGTGTGACACAATTCACGACACAATATGCTTTCACAGCCTCTAACCAGAAAGCTTATAATAGCAAAACAATAGCACTTAGACTTATATACTGCGTTACAGTGCTTTACAGCCCTCTAAGTGGTTTATAGAGTTAGCCTATTGCCCCCAACAATTTGGATCCTCATTTTACCCCCCTCGGAAAGATGGAAGGCTGAGTCAACCTTGAGCCTGGTGAGATTTGAACTGCCAAATTGCAGGCAGCTGGCAGGCAGCAGAAGTAGCCTGTAGTACTGCACTCTAACCACTGCACTACCGTAGCGCTAGCAAAACCTTTGGATTCAGTTCTACTTAATGGCTACACCAGTGGTCTTTCATGATAGCTCCACCCTGGAGAGAAACCGTTTCAACATCTTTGGGGTTGGTTCACACATATTTTGCAATCTCAGACCAGTGGTGAAATCTAAAATTCATTACTACCGGTTCTGTGGGCGTGGCTTGGTGGGGGGGAGTTATGTGACTGGGTGGGCGTGGCCAATTTTTTTTTAACTTTTAAAACCATTTTTTAACAACTCTTCCCGCGAAGAAGTTGTAAAAAAATGCTTTCAAAAGGCTCTGACGATCCCAGCTGAGTTGCCTGATCGGCAGAGACTTTTTTTCTTTTAAATGCCTCTGACGATCAGGCAACTCAGCTTGGATCGTCACAGTCATTTAAAAGAAAAAAAAGGATTCTTTTTCTTTTAAAAGCCTTTGAGGATCCCAGCTGAGCTGCACAATCATCAGAGGCTTTTTTTTTACTTTTAAAAGCATTTTTTCTGCCGAAGGTTGTAGAAAAAATGCTTTTAAAAGTAAAAAAAAAAGCCTCTGATGATTGTGCGGCTCAGCTGGGCATGGGATTTTTGTTACTGGTTCTCCGAACCACCCGCCTCCATCACTACCGGACTGGGCGATCCGGTCTGAACCGGGAGCATTTCACCCCTGCCTCAGACCTGTGCAAGTGAGCATCTATTTCAGCACTTGGATGGTGGGCATTGTTTATCAGGAGGGCACACTTGGTGCTACATAAGAAAATCCACTAAAGCAAAATTTATGTTGTTAAGTGAGAAATTTGTTACGTGAGTTTGCTCTATTTTACGACTTCTTGCCACATTTGTTAAGCGAATCACTGCAGTTATGAAAATGTTAGGGGCGAAATCAAACGGGTATTTTTGCAAAACATCGGTGCTTGGAAATCCTTGGCATTGGTGTAAAGCAAACTGCTTATCAAGTAAAAATATAGTTAAATGCTCTTGGAGAGTGTGCTTATAGGTGTGATTGTGTAATTACAAATTAGTTTCTTCATATATATATATATATATATATATATACACACACACACATATACATATATATATACACACATACAGCCTGGGGATACATATTCAAAGTACAGCAGTTTTTAACACTCAAAAATGGAAAAATGTCAATCCCAATCCTTAGGTTTAAAAAATATGATTTAGTTTGATGTGATTGTTTCTTCCAACAAACCGCAGTTAAATTATGGCTCAGCTTGGTGCATGAACCTAGTCAAACAAGGGAGATTCAGCAAATCCTGTCTCCAGGAAAGCATTTCTGCTTCTCCAGCTCTGACATATGTGATAACAGCCAGAAATCCAACAGGAATATCTTTTCCCAGACTGGTGCCATTGATCTGGTTCAAAAAGTCTGGTCTACAAATTGCTTTTGGTAGTTAGGCAACGGTAAAATAACAAGAACAGTCAATTGCAAAAGGTATTTTTAATTGCAACAGCTTAGATCCTGCAATGGCTCCATTAGTATTATTAAGAAACATCTGCCTATCTTAGGACATTGAGAAGGACTCGACTGATGGACAAAAATGCCAAATCCAGTCTAAAAATATGGCTCTGTAACCAGTGATAAAGGCCTACACAAGTTGTAGCCTTATAGTCAGAGAGCAGAGCAGCGATGATATCCAGAAGTCATATTTATTAGTCAATTTATGCCTGTAAAAATATGGGCCCAAGATCCTTTATACTTCTGCTAAATAACAATCGCACATGTCAACATGATAAATATGATTCCACAAAACAATGACAACACCAAACTTCCAATTTTATGATTACTGTAAACTTGTTTATTTGCTGATATTTTATTCTTCACACATTGTCTCTTCACCTTTTCCTCCCCTTTTTGCAGCTGTTGATTCCGTTCCTTCGAATGTTTTTATAAATAAGATCTGGTTTGTGCTTTGTAGGGACAGCAGCTGGAAATTCCAGGTTCATACACTACTGAATAAAAAAATAAATATTCTAAAGAAAATTAGAGCAAATAACATTTATAGAAAACTACAAGTAGGTATATAGAGAGTCAGGAGGAATCAAGCTTGACTAGAAGGAGATTGATTTATGTGGTCTAGCATAAAGTTTGGCAACTTTTAAGATGTGTGGACTTCCACTCCCAGAATTCCACCACTCTAAAGTAGAAGAATGGAATAGGGCAGGATAGGATAGGATAGAAGAATAGAATAAAAGGACCGTGGAGGTCTTCTAGTCCAACTCCCTGCTCAGGCAGGAAACCATTTTAGACAAATGGTTGTCCAACATCTTCTTAAAAACTTCCAGTGTTGGAGCATTCACAACTTCTGGAAGCAAGTGGTTCCACTGATTAATTGTTCTAACTGTCAGGAAATTTCTCCTTAGATCTAAGTTGCTTCTCTCCTTGATTAGTTTCCATCCATTGCTTCTTATCCTGCCCTCAGGTGCTTTGGAGAATAGCTTGGGGGCTTTGGAGAACAGGTTTATATGGTCCCAGGATCTCCTGGTGATGTTCCATCCAGATACTAACTTGATTTGACCTTGCTTAGCTTGTGTTGACAGCAGCCAAGGTCGGTGATAGCGTGGCAGCATCAAATAGAGACAGGCAGAGTGTTCCAAACCTTCCCATTTGGATTTGGGTAGGAACAACAAAAAGCGTCTGCACTGAATTTGCGCGGAGCGAAGATTTCCTCAAAGCCCTCCGTCCGCAAAGCCTGGGATCGGTTTCTCCCCGTTGGCATCGCCGCGCCTCTTCCCACGACGCTTGCAACCCATTCGCGAACGCTTTCGCTCCCTTAACCGAGTTGGAAGGGACCTTGTAGGTCATCTAGTCCAACCCCCCAGACCAAGCACCATTTCTGACAGATGGCAGTCCATCTCTTCTTCCAGTGATAGACGCTCCCACAAGGCAAGCTGTTCCTTGGGTAGGTTGTTCTCACAGCCATAAAATTTCTATTTCTTTTATTTCTAGGTTGAATCTCCCCTTGACCAGTTTCCATCCATGATGATATCTATTCCATTATTCGTTATGCACCGTCCTTTATGATTCGCCACCCGTGCATAACGGCAGCCTGTGCGTTGAGTCGTGCACAACCGCCCCAACGCCTTGGCGTGCACCCCAGATCCGCTGGCGCTCGGAGGGGCGCGTCCTTGCGGCCCCGTCCGCTGCCTCTTTAAGGGGAAATGGTTAAACACCATAGAGAAGGGCTCCTTCCCCCTCGCAGTCGGCAGCGGCGGAAGAGGGGAGCTGCGCTGCCAAAAGCACTTCCTCCGCTCGCTCCCAGTCACCCTGAGCCTGCTTGCTGGTGAGCGGAGATCGGTGCCTGCATCGAGCGGTGCTTTTGGGGAGGGAGAGGAGGGGGAGAAAGGAAGAAAAGAGGAGAGGGCTAGTTTGCAAGAATGCGGGCAATATCCCCGGGATGCATCTCTGCAAAAGCGGTGCAATCCTGGGCCAGAGCAGCTGCAAGGGTCAGATTTGAGTCTTTTGCAAAAGAGCTGCGAAATGGGTGCATTATTACTATTTATTTATTTATTTATTTGCAACGGGGGGTTGGCCTAGAAGGCTGTCTCGTCGAGGCGGAGCTCCCCTTGGTTAAGTGGCAAAGGAAGCGAAGGAAACAATAGGTTGGTGGTTCCCTCGGTTGCGACGCTGTAAGAAAAGTTGGCAGGAAGGAGATTAGAAGCGGTTCTCTTAGTACGGATTAAGGATCCTTCCCTTCCCCGGTTGCGTTGCCTTGCCGAAGGGATTTATAACCTGTGTTTTTGTCCTTGACTTCAGTCAGTGCCAAGGCAAAGTTAAGGCATGGGACGACATGACCCAACAAGCGGACAGAAGAAAATTTGGGGGCAGCTTCTGAAGTTGCTGGAACCTGCCAGGTTGCCTTAAGTGTGAGATATTTGTTCCTGGTGAACACGGACCAGTCGTGGGAGATGGGGGGGTGGGGAGAGATTTAAAAGACCAACTCTTTTTGGCACTTTCTTTTTTTGCAAGGTTTCTCACTATGGCTTAGAGAATTTTGTATTTGATAGTAATTGATAGTATGTGTCTAAGACTATTTTGTTTCTCTCCTGTATGGATTCTGAAGTTTTATAAGTTTTAGAGCAAGGGTCACCAACCTATCGGACCTCAGGGACCACTAAATTCATAATTTTAAATCCTGCGGACAACTAATAACGATTAAAAAAAAAAGATAAATAGTATTTAGTGCAATATAAAAAAATGCAAATAATTTTTCTAAGGACCACCAAAATTTTCTCGCGGACCAACTGTTTTAGTTTGTGAAGTATGTTGCTTTAATTTTAACTGAAACGAGGATTGCACACCACAGTTCTATAAACTCTTTGGGATTATAAGCATTTGTAAGCATTTGCTTGGCGGCCTCCCTAAAATTCTTGCTTCCTTTCCTTTCTTTTTTCCCTTCTTTCTTTCTCTCTTGTGGTTTTTCTTTGCTGTTAAAATTTATACATTTATTTGAAAATAAAAATTTAAAAATTGCAAAAAAAACCCCAAAACCTTAGACACTTAAAATTTAGGACAGTAGCTTCGGTAGTATTGCCTTCTTTGCTGGATGATCAGTGAAGTTCTTGCAATTAGTGCAAATCCAGCATTATTATTATTTCTTTTACATTTCCCTCGCTGTCTTACTCGATTGTTTGGAGAGGCTGAAGGAACCCTGTTTTTCTTCCAGAAAGTCCAGTTGCTGAGCCTTTCCAATTGCAAAATATTTTGGATAACGGGGCTTGAGAAATCTTTTAGCCTGAGGCCCTGCTATCCACAGAGGGGCAAGTTGTCCTCAAGACTCCTTCCCTTTAAGACATGCAGCATGGAGTTCGTAGGTCCAGTAATCCAAAATTCAGGGAACGACTGACTCTTGGTCTGTTTGCCTTTATCTCTTCTAATCTTTTTATGATTGCTGTTCTTCCCTGAGACCGCTTGATTCATTTTTGTTTCCTCTGCTTGCAAAGTAGGGCTGGAGCCTAAGAGCTTTTTGTATTTTAAGTCCCACAGAGAGGCTGTGTTAGATCATTTGCATCCTTCATCATAAAAAGACTCCACTTTATCAACTAAAGATGGCTACTTGATTACAGGCGTTCTGTTATTTTTAATCCATTTTAAGGATTTAATTAAACTTTTCGGTAACTGCCCTTGTTGTCCCTTCAGACCAGTGTTTCTCAACCTTGGTCACTTTAAGATATGTGGACTTCAACTCCCAGAATTCCCTATCAGTAGCCAGTCAAACTGCTGTATACATGGTAGGGAATTCTGGGACTTGGGTCTGCAGATCTTAAAGTTGAGAAATGGTTCCAATCTGCTTCTAATTCCCATTCATTCGTGGCACTATTGAGAACCATTTCTGTAATTCTTAAGGAGGGTATTAACTGAATTTATTATCAGCTGTTATTTCCAGTCTTAAAAATTAGGTATGCCTTTGTTATCTGGATTTGGCTCTTCGAGAGAGGAAGATCTCGGCTGTAGCAGTTCCCTTTTAAGAATAACCTAAACAGAAGCAGGAAAGAGGACAATCTTGTTAGTTGTATATCCTTTGTAAAGTTGACTGACCTGACTTTGTGAATGTATTTTGCAGAGGACTTCTTTTGCTATTTTGAGTTGCTTAAGCTGAGGCAATTGGATTATTTAAGGTAGATTTATTTATTATTTAAGGCCAGATTGATCTAGTGGTTAAGGCAGCAAGCTAGAAACTAGGAGACATTGAGTTCTAATCCTGCCTCAGGTGTGAAAAACCAGCTGGGTGACATTGGGCCGGTCATTCCCTCTCAGCCCAATTCACCTCACAGGATGATTTTTGTGGAGAAAATAGGCAGAGGAAGGAGTATAAGTAGTTTTCAACTTACAACTATTTGTTTAGTGACTGTTCCAAGTTGCAACAGCACTGAAAAAACTGACATGACTGTTTTTCACACTTATGACCATTGCAGTGTCCCCCTGGTCATGTGGTTGAAATTCGAATACTTGGAACTAGCTCATATTTATGATGCTTGCAGGGTCCTGGGGTCATATCGCCGTTTACAACCTTCTTACAAGCAAAGTTAACGGGGAAGCCAGATTCACTTAACAACCGCATTGCTAATTTAGTAAGCGCAGTGATTTACTTAACAGCTGTGGCACAAAAGGTCGTAAAATGGAGCAAAACCCAACTCTTGCTTAGCAAGAGAAATTTGGGGCTCAATTCTGGTCGCAAGTACCTATATGAGGTATGTTCGCAGCCTTGACTTACTTATAAAAATAATAACAATGGAATAAAAAAAACTAAAAAAGATGGAATGGAATATGCAAACATTCCTGGTTTAGACTGAATAGATGGAAAATGATGTGTATCTTGGCTCATCTTGAAAAGCTAAGCAGGGCTGGATGGGAGACCACTAGGAAAAAAAAGAAGACTAAACTGGAGAATTAAAAAAATGTCTGGGAAATAGGTAGTTGAGAAGCGACTTCCAAATTGCTGGCTACGATACCTACATGGTTCTGTCTATGAAATCTCCAGGAGTTGAGTTTAATACAAAGAATACTTAACCTTTACTTCTGCTAGACACACATATCCTAAAAATAAATGCCTGTTTCCAATTTTGTCATATTTAATACTAGACTTTATTGGTCTTGTATATTACAGGTAATCCTCGACTTAACGACCACAATTGAGCGCTAAGCGAGACAGTTCAGTGAATTTTGCTCCATTTTAGGACCCTTTTTGCCACAGTTGTTAAGTGAATCACTGCAGTTGTTAAGTTAGTAACATGGTTTGTAAAGTAAATCTAGTTTACAAGACTGCCTTTGTAAGAAGGTTGCAAAAAGTAATCCTATGACCCTCGGACACTGCAGCCGTCATAAATATGAGTCAGTTGCCAAGTGTCTGAATTTTGATTCTATCACCTTGGGGATTGTGTAACGGTCAAGTGTAAAAAACGATCATAGCTCAGTGCCGTCGTAACTTTGAACAGTCACTAAATGAACTGTTGTAAGTTGAGGACCACCTGTTTTATTTTTATGCTTTGAGCTACTCTGAACATACATCTTCATAGTGGAAAACTAGTATCTGAAAAATGGGATTTTCAGATGAGTTTTTTTTAAAACAAACAAAGGATTTGTAACCAATGTCACCCTAATTGCAATGACATCCTTTTAATTATTTTCTAATATTTCTTGTGATGGGAAATAAAATGCTGTGCTGATTTCCACCATGACAGGAAGATAAAACTTCCCATGTCATTAGCATTTGGGTGCCTACCTGCCCTGGAAAAATGATACATGATGTTTTCTAGGGTTCCTGTGGATTTGTGCATGTATCTACCTCCAGTAGATTATTATATTTAAGTACCTGCCTTGCAACAAGGGGAGGCCAAGGGGCACAGAAGTAGAATATGTTTAGCTTTTGTCAAAAATGTTTAGAAGAATTTAGGATGACCCAGTGGTGAAATCCAATTTTTTAAAACTATTGGTTCTGTGGGCGTGGCTTGGTGGATGTGGTGTGGCTTGGTGGGCGTGGCTGGGGAAGAATACTGCAGAATCTGCATTCCCTCCCACTCCTGGGGAAAGGATACTACAAAATCCACATTCCTTCCCCACTCCTGGGATGACCATATCTCTCCTGCAAAAATCCAGCTGACCACTGGGGGCAGCAAAGACATAATTTTCTATATCTCATGGTTTTCTATATCAGTTGGTGATAGTCTGGATTTTTTTTAATATTTTTTTTTTGCAAGCCAGATCTGGTAGTTCCAGGATTGTGATGTAGGAAATTTAAGACCTACTGTCCCAAAGGTGCTTTTTCAAAAATCAACTGGACTTCCTTTGTTTTTTCCTCGAAGACATTTCGCTTCTCATCCAAAAAGCTTCTTCAGTTCTGAACTGAACAAGAGCCTTGGTGGCGTAGCAGGCTAAAGTGCTGTTAACTAGCACCAGCTGCCTGCAATTACTGCAAGTTTGAATCTCACCAGGCTCAAGGTTGACTCAGCCTTTCATCCTTTTGAGGTAGGACCTGGATTGTGGGGGCAATAAGCTGACTTTGGATAAATAAGAACACCGCTTAGGGGGAGCCGAAAGCCCTACTAAGCAGGTATATACAAAAGTATGATGGCTATTGCTTAACGCATTGTAAGCCACCCTGAGTCTCCGGAGAAGGGCGGCATATAAATCGAACCAATAAATAAATAAACTGAACTGAAGGAAAAACAAAGGAAGTCCAGCTGCCTTTTGAAAAAGCACCGTTGGGATAACCGTGACCCGGATGACTGAGAATCTCCGTAGATATGAAGACCTACTGATCATCCAATCTACAAAATAAAAATAAAAATAAATTTAACCAACGGGATGATTTCTATTTGTCTTTCAAAAGGTTCTCTTATTTATTGGTACGATTTGTATCCTGCCCTTTGTTAAAGGAAATCAAGGCAGTGTGCATAGAGCTACTTCCTCTTGTCTTTTATGCAAATCAGTTCTGTAGGGAAAGCTGGGTTGTTAGAGAATAACTGGTCCAAAGTTGCCCAGAGGCTTCTATGGATAAGGGACAGAGGTGGTATTCAGCCGGTTCAGACCGGTTTGTCTGAACCGGTAACGGAAATTGCGGGTGGGCCCGCCCCCCTGCCCCCCTGCCCCACTCTATGCCATCATATTTAGGCACGTTTTTGAGGCTGGGCACCAGTGGTGGGTTGTTCCTGGTTAGGTCTGGTTCTATAGAACTGGTAGTAAAACCGGTGGGAGGCCCCGCCCACCTGCCACGACGACATCGTGGGTGATCTACGCATGGGCAGAAGCGCGGGCATGTGAGCGTGCACGCACGCTCCCGTTGCGAACCGGTAGTAAAGGTAAGTAGAACCCACCCCACCTCTGCTGGGCACATGAGAGGAAGGTGCACATGCCAGCAAAGCACATGTGCAGAAGATGTGTGCACTCACATTTGCGAACCGGTAGGGAAAGTAAGCGAATACCACTCCTGGTAAGGGAGGAGACTCATAGTATAGCCTTTATTGTCATTATACATCATATATACAACAAAATTGGTCTCATTAGCATTACTCCGACACCTTTATTTGTACACAAGTATGCAGACTACAAGATACAGGTAGTCCTCGACTTACGACCGCAATTGAGGCCAAAGTTTCTGTGGCCGAGCGAGACAGTTGTAAGTGAGTTTTGCCCAGTGGTGAAATCCAAATTTTTTTTACTACCAGTTCTGTGGGCGTGGTGTGGCTTGGTGGGCGTGGCGGGGGAAGGATACTGCAAAATCTCCATTCCCGCCCCACTCCTGGGGGAAGGATATTGCAAAATCTCCATTCCCACCCCACTCTGGGGCCAGCCAGAGGTGTTATTTGCCGGTTCTCCGAACTACTCAAAATTTCCGCCACCGGTTCTCCAGAATCTGCCAGAACCTGCTGGATTTCACCCCTGGTTTTGCCCTATGTTATGACCTTTCTTGTCACAGTTCTTAAGTGAATCACTGCAGTTGTCAAGTTAATAACATGGCTGTATTAAGTGAACCTGGCTTCCCCGTTGACGTCGCTTGCCATAAGGTTGCAAATGGTGATCGCGTCATCCTGGGACACTGTGACCTTCATAAATACGAGCCAAATATCTGAATTTTGACCACGTGACCGTTGGGAAGCTGCAGCGGTTGTAAGTGTGAAAAATGGTCCTGAGTCACTTTTTTTCAGTACTTTTGTAACTTGGAACGGCCACTAAAAGAATGGTTGTAAGGACTACCTGTTCTTAGTAAGTTCCTTTTATAAAAGAAAGATCCAGGTTCAGCCTGGAGAGAATTCTGTTTTAGCCATCTGTTGATTCATAGGTTGGCCTTGGGGAGATTTTTTTTTTAAATTCTGAGTCAGCAGTGTGAAAATGGGGCTGGAGGAAGAGTATTGGACTGCTAAACCTTGCAGTTAACTTGGAAGATAGTGTGTTGAAGGGAGGGGAGAATTTGGGGTAAAGAGTGCTCTGACCCAGCCTTAGCAGAAGCAAGAAACAGACTCCTTGTCACGAAAAAAACCTCTTTATTTACCTCTTGTGAATTAATTGCATTCACCCATCGAAAAGTCCAGGCAATAGTCCTTCAAGCAGGGGTGAAATGCTCCCGATTTGGACCGGGTCGCCTGACCCGGTAGCGATGGTGGCGGGTGGTTCGGAGAACCGGTAGCAAAAATCCCTGCCCACGCCCAGCTGAGCCGCACGATTATCAGAGCCTTTTTTAAAAAAAACTTTTAAAAGCATTTTTTCTACAACCTCTTCGGCTGAAGAGGTTGTAAAAAAAAATGCTTTTAAAAGGCTCTGATGATCCCACCCATTTTAAAAGCAAATGCTTTTAAAAGAAAAAAAAAGCCTCTGACGATCAGGCAACTCAGCTGGGATCGTCAGAGCCTTTTAAAAGCATTTTTTAAACAACCTCTTTGGCCGAAGAGGTTGTAGAAAAAAATGCTTTTAAAAGGTAAAAAAAAAAGCCTCTGACGATCACAGCTGAGCAGCGCATTTGGTGCGTGGTGTGCACCGCACGTGTGCAGCCAGCGAACTGGTAGTAAACCGGTTCAGATTTCACCACTGCCTTCAAGTAATTAACTGCAATAACA
>WNWU01013601.1:1960380-1975137 GCA_012654045.1 Ptyas mucosa
TCCCTTTCCCTTTCCCTTTCCTTTTCCTCTCCTTTCCATTCCTTTCCTTTTCCTTCCCTCTTTCCCTTTCCTTTCCTTTTTCTTCCCCCTTTCCTTTCCCTTTCCCCCTCCTTCCTCTTCCTTTCTTCTCTTCCCTTCCCTTCCCTTCCCTTCCCTTCCCTTCCTTCTCCAGGCAAAAAACTCAAGAATGATGTGAATTCAAATTTCTGTCATCTGTAATGGATGAGTGGAAGTGGAAATGACTTGAATTGGGATTCATGATCGGTTTAGAGCAATGTTTTTTGTACTTGGCAACTTTAAGATGTGTGGATTTCAACTCCCAGAATTTAATCCTGGGAATTGAAGACCATGAAAACCCTGGTATATGGTATATGAGTGTGAAAAAAATTGATAGAAAAAGAAAATGAGTTTTTTTCCAGAATACATCTCTTTGTTTTGCTTCTCAGAAAAACCTACCCCACTGCAAACAGATTGTCCTTTCTTGCCAAATGGTGGTTTTCCTGTCATTGGCAAGCTTCTGAATTTCCCATGGCTGATTTTGCATTCTGTATTGATCGGGTTTGTTTTATTGTACATTTGATGGCAATTTGGAAGTTTCAACTTACAGTCTTCCACCAACAAAGATAGCTACTTCCATGCCACCAGATAGTATCTGTAAATCAGAATACTCAGATGCGGGCATCTTCTAGTCAGATGGGCAGCATATAAATTTAATAAATAAATACATCTTCTACACCATAGATTTCTGCTCCTTGGAATAAAACCTTACATAGCAAAGAATTTTGAATGTTTGCTGAAAGGGGTAGGTCTAGGCAGCATTTACAATTTATCTCCTTGATGAAGTTCTTAATATTCTAGTCTTTCTATATTGCCAGTCTCATATTGTAGAGATGATAAATAGCAATAGCACTTAGGCTTATATACCGCTTCATAGTGCTTTTACAGCTCTCTAAGTGTTTTACAGAGTCAGCATATTGCTCCCAACAATCTGAGTCCTCATTTTACCCACCTCGGAAAGGATGGAAGGCTGAGTCAACCTTGAGCCAGTGAGATTTGAACTGCTGAACTGCAGCTAGCAGCTGAAATAGCCTGCAGTATTGCACTCTAACCACTACGCCACCTCAGCTCTTGAATAAATGATAGTTGGCTTATTCCAGACAGTTTCAGAGATTTGGTGGGTGTCTCTCTTGGATCCAAGTGTACAGTAGTCAGAATTTGTAATTAAAAGTTGATGCACATCTTAAAAAAATTAATACCGGTACAGTCAATCTGATTACAGTAAGCAATGTCAATGTTATTATTTTTTTAAAAAATTCCAGAAATGGATGAGTGATCTTGGACAAAAATTAATTTCGGCCCAAGATGACTTGATAATCTGTATACGATTTCAGACTGCTACAAGGTCAACTTGGCTTTTTATTTTATCTCATCCTTGGCAACTTGAAGATGTGTAGAATTCAACTCCCAGAATTCCCCACTCATCTTCCTGCCTGGAAAATTCTGGGAGTTAAGCACACATCTACAAACTGCCAAGATTGAGAAATACTGTTTTAAAGAAGAAATAAGTCTGGGATTAAAACAGCTGGGCTGAACTTTCAGGAGAGATGTCTGCTATGTTGGTTTTGTAAGAGGTCTTTTTTCTGTAGCTGAGGAAATATTTTGCTCATGAGATTGGATGACTAGTTTTTAGCTTTTCAAGTCATGGTCATATTTCTTTCTCCATCTTCTGAATTCTTGTAGTTTTCGATTCTTGTTAAATTTATAATAGAATTTTATGGTCTATGAAAACATTTTAGATTAAGCAGCCACTGGTTCTTTAATTTATCAATTTAATCATATAATACTTGTTGCCACAGCAAGAGCTGTAGAATACAGCAAGAACTGTAAATCAATCTATTTGTAGTGAAAGCGTTTGAAACAGAATAATCGTAACAAGGGCTTAAATTGTTAAATTTAGACTAATACAGATTTTCTAACCTTCCAATTATTTTTTCATAATGGTGAATCCTCTTCATAAAATCTGATCGCACATAATTATTATTTTAAATTAATGGTCTCAAATTATGGGACTGCTTCCATTTCATTCCTCTTAACAATTCAGCTGGTTTGGCTCCATATTTTTGAAAAACTGCTAAATTGGCTGGTTGCTTCTGAAGAAACTGTCGTTAGTGACACTCCGAATCACAGGATTAATGTTTTAACCTAAAGCATAGTATCAATGCTTCCTTTTGGCTATAGCAATTCGTTGTTTGTTTTTTTTAAAAAGATTTTGATATGCCTCTAGGAACTCAAATGGTTTGCATGAGACTCTTCCTTTATTTTATCCTCACAAAAATCACCCTATGAAATTGGCTGGAGCGAAAAATTTCTGGATCAAAATTTCCATGGTTGGGGCTAGATGTGAAACTGGCTTTTCCTGGTTCTATCCAAGGCTGGAGCATGCCAGAACATTCCTTTATCCATCAACGGGAACATTAAATCTTAACCAGGCTTTGCTTGGTTAAGGGTGGATAAAAATATACAGGTGAATTGAGAAGGTATGTCAGATAGCAAAGTGCTTCAAGAAAGTGTCCAAAACTTTGTGACCTCCATGTGAATCATGGTACTAAGGAGGTCAAGGAAACCAAAGAGCCAGTGTGGTCTAGTGGTTAGGTGTAGGCCTAAAAATAGGAGACTGGGTTCTAATCCTGCCTTAGGCACGAAAGCTGGCAGGGTGACTTTAAGCCAATCGGCAGGAGACTGTGAGTTCTAGTCCCGCCTTAGGCATGAAAGCCAGTTTACAGACTTTGGGTCAATCGGCAGGAGACTGTGAGTTCTAATCCTGCTTTAGGCATGAAAGCCGACTGGGCCAGTTATTCTCTAACTCAACCCACCTTACAGGATTGTTATGGGGAAAATGGGAGGAGGAAGGAGTATTAAATACGTTTGCCATTTTGAGTTATTTATGAAGTAATAAAGGCAGGATAAAAATCAAATAAATCAAACCTCAGCTGTTCTTGTTTTGAACACAACTCCCCTTCCCCCGGGAAGCCAAATAGCAGATAATGGTGTAAAAGAGAGAGAAAAAAACCCCTTCAGTGTTACCTTATCTGACTATCTGGACCGTCTATGCAGTTTTATTGAAGCCATGGGGAAGTGGTCCATCATGACAACTTCAAAGTTGCTTTTTGGGTGTATGTCCCTTCTTACAGTTCTGGATTTCTCGGTCTGTTCTTCCATCTGTGTTCTAGTCACTTCTTTCTCCTGCTCTGCCTGGCGCTGCTATAATGATGTTCTAATATTCAATTTGAATTTTATCTACCTTCCCCATTCCCCTTCCTTCCTCTCTATTATTTGTTTTCAGGTCTCTACTTCACTGAAAACTGGATTTCTCACCTTAAATTTGAAAAACTGTATGTTTACTCAGAAGCAAGTTCCATTGTGTTCAGCAAGGTTTCTTCTTTATAAGCATGTGCAAAATGATTATTTTTAGCACTTGTCTTTTGTAACTCAGGGCTAACATTTTATTTTTCCCAAATCTCCATCTGTTCAATATTGATAAGTAAAAAAAAAACCCCTTTCTTTAGCATCCAAGTGATAACAGTTGGAGATTTTCTGATATAAATATGATTTTAGTTATTGGAGGAGTTATAATATTGTTTTTCTTTTCACAAGCCTTTGGTTTCTGTTTAATTGATTTCCCATCAAAATTTCATTGTAAAACTAAGAATGATCAAACCTGGAACTAATACAAACTGAAAACTGATTTATTCAATTGTTTTGTGTTATTATTATATAGCCAACAATGTGAAATCATGGCTGTCAGTTCTTTAGCTGGTGTTTGCCTTCACATGCATTGAATTCTTCCCCCATCGTTCTCATCCAAGCAGTGTTGCATTTTGCAATTTACAGATGGAAATTTTGTCAATGATCAGTTTTTCTAAATTCTATCCAAAAATTGGTATGGCACCCTATGTGCCGATAACCATTGGACTGCCTCAGCTGGTTTATTCCATAATCTTTCAACTTTGATATATTTGGGATATTATTATGATTGATTGCACAATCAATTAGATGTTTAGATTTGATTTGGCATTTTTATCCATCTATCCTTCCTTCCCAATGTTAATTGTTCCCACATAAAGAAAAAGCTATTGAAATCAGTGAAACTTAGATCACTGGACACTTAATCATATGTTTTTAAACTGTAGATGGCTGCCAAAGAATTTGATAGATAAAATAATAATTTAGCATTATAAGCAAGAACAATGGGTTTCCATTTTAAAAATCCATTAATATATAGCGGTGGATCAAATATTTGATCCTAAAATGTAAGGAATATTCAGGCATGTCTCTTACAAATTGAGGATAAAATGGTGCCTGTCTTGCAATACGAACACACAAGGGATTTTTTTGTGGAATTATAAAGTTTGAGGTCATCCAGTCCAATCCTCTATTCAAGAAAGGAATCCTAACGAAAGCATCCTGGACATGACAATCGCTATTTACAAAACAGTCACCTAGCTTTTTTCGTATAATAGGACAGGGGTGTCCAGCCTTGGCAGCTTTTAAGACACGCGGACTTCAACTTTCAGAATTTGAAATATGAGGGTGTGAGAGAAAAAATTTAAGTTTTCCTGAAAGGGATAAAGTACTAAATAGTCCTCGATTTACAAACAATTTGCTTAGTGACTATTTGAAGTTAACTCACTGAAACAAGTGGCTTATGACCGGTCAGTGGGGGATCTTGGATTTGCTTAATGGCTACACGATTCACTTAACAACTGCAGTGATTTGCTTAACGGTAGCAAAGAAGTCGTAAAATTGGATCATTCATTCAACAACTGTCTTGCTTAGAAACGGAAATTAGTCGTAAGTGGAGGACTGCCTGAAATTGAATTAAGTTCCGGTGAACTCAAACCTTTTTTCCCACTTAACATTGTCTAAGAGTTGTGAATTTAGTTCCATTGTGCCTTTTAATTTCTGCAGAAACCCCAATTTTTAATGCCATTAAACCATTTTGGACACTTTCTAGAGGGGAAAAAAATTAAAAGACAAACTGTTTCATGCACATTGTTTTAGGAGCCTTTCTCCTGTAGCATGATTGGATTTATCAGCATTTTGGATCCTCCAAAGAACATTTCATCTTTCCTAAATATGGCTCATTAGGATTTACCGGTAATCCTGCTTAGATTGAATTGGATCACCACTGATGCAGGTTCATGGAATTGCCCTATAGATTAGTGGAGGGATGATTTGACTTTGATTAGTGCTAATTCTAGCTTAACTACCTTAAGATGGCACATGGTTCTATCACCCCTTCCTCATATATTCATTTCCCATCTCACTTTTATGAAGCAGCACAGTGAGGTGCTGTGCCTAACTATTACAGGGAGCCATGGTGTACTTTGCCAGAATAATTATTTATTGAACAAGGACAATGGGCTGCAAGTACACCTCATAGTCAGCTTTCAAATTGCAGTGGTTTTGTTCCTACAGCCAATTAAACCAGATCCCAACAGAACCATGTTATGCTGCAGGATAATGTCTGAAGCCATCCAGACGTTACGTCCTTTGGATAGCTCAAAAGTGTTTTTTGGATACACGGGGAGACCGACACTACATGATATTAACTTATATATTCAAGCCAATATATAAGTTAATATATATGGCCTTTTTAATATATTCAAAGTCCAATAATTTCTGGTATCCTATAATATTGATGAAGGTGATGCATTGTGTGGGAAGAAAAATCTATCTGGTTCAGTTCCAAGCCGGGAGAAGATACAGGAAACATGGAGGCTGATTGGAAAGATGATTTTTTTTTTGAAAAACAATTTTTTATTTCAAACAAAAACAACATAAAAATATCATCCATTCAAACAATTACAGAGAGTGCATCGATCCGTTAGCATCCTTTTGTGCTCACAAAATCTTCAAAATATCCATATATGACACAAGCTCCTTCTCCCTAAAAACAAATTTTTACACATTTTATCTTAAGTTCCAGTTCATACATCGTATTTCATCTCCCTATTTTATTATCTATCCAATGATAAAATAAACCCCATCTCAAATAATATTGTCTTCCTCTTCTCTTATTTCAAATGTCAGTTTACTCATTTCAGCACAATCCAACATTTTCTTAATAATTTCTTCATCAGTAGATATTTTCTCTCCTTTCCAATTTTTTTGCAAATACGATTCTAGCCACTGTTAAAATATTCACAATTAAATATTGCAATTCTCTATTATATGTCTCTGGTAAGATCCCTAATAAAAATATCTCTGGTTTAAAGTCAATATGTCTCTCTATCATTTTTTCCAACCATGTGTGTATCTTAGTCCAATATCTCTTTGCTTCTACGCATGTCCACCACATATGGTAGTATGATCCTGGAGTCTGATGACACTTCCAACATTTCTCCGATTTATTCTTGAACATTCTGGCTATCCTCGTCGGGGGTAGGTGCCACCTGTAAAACATCTTATATAAATTCTCCTTATATGCTGTAGACATTGTCATCTTATAATTATGTGACCACAATTTCTGCCATTTCTCTAAATCAATACCATGACCAAAATTTTCCCCCCAAGCTATCATTGATTCTTTAACTTGTTCTTCCAATTTCATCTCTAATAAATATCCATATAGTTTTTTAATTACATGATCATCAGGACCCATTAAAATCTTATCTAAGTTAGTCAAAACATTATAAAAACCTTTGAGATCTTCATATCTAGAACGTATTTGAGCAAATGAAAACCAATCCATTTTATAACCCTGATCTTCTAGTTCTTGCTTTAGTTTGAGTTCACCCTTTTCATCCAATAATTCACTATATCTAACAATTTGTTCCCTTTTAAATACAACCGAGGATGTAAAGGCTTCAATCGTGGATACCCAAACTGGAATTTTTAAATAATAATGTTTTTTAACCTCCCAAATCATCCCAATAAAGATGATTTATTGACGAAACAGAACCACATGGATTGTGGTTCTGGTCAGCAGACCAAATGGAGTTGAGAGTGGAGGATTTTTATACCTTCTTTGGGCTTTGCACTTGAGCTTCTTGTTCCTGTGCAAGAACATGTATTCTATTGTATGTTGTCAGATTCCTATGGGGTCATGTAGGGGTTATTGTTTATCTGAGCTCCCAGGTGAAGTTTGGACTGCTCTGGGGTCATGCAATGGAGGGGCTTGTGTTCTGAAAGGGTGTTGGGCAATTCCTGTTGTGTCTTAAGAGGTTGCTTCTAATCCTACCGTTCTACCTTTGTTTGTACTTTGCTGCAGTGTTTCAAAATATCCTATCTTGAATGGATTTCTGCCTGGATTGTTTACTTCACTTATGAATAGAGCTATCTAGATACTTGGCTTCTTTCAATAAGCTCTTTATCTCTAAAGTGCTGGCATGTGCTGTGGGCTATTAAGAAAAGTGGGGGCTGCCTCAAAGAACAAAACAAAACATATTCTCCATTTCTCCCTTTGGAAAAATTCAATATTCTGCCTTTTTAATATTTCCCCAAATATTTCATTCTGGGGGTGGGTGGGTGCTAACTTTCTACAATGGGAAGATCGAAAAACAGTGTTATGAGCTTCCTGTCCACGCAGGACATGAGACTTAACTAAATTGTATGTGAAGGACATGTAAATTATATGGACATCTGTTGATTATATGTAGATTACGTTAGGCACACGCATAATTTAAAATAAAAATTTTGCTAAAACAATTGAAATAGTAAAAAAAAAACCACAACAGCAAAAATATAAGGACTTTTTCGAGGTGCTTTTGTAAAGAGTTTCAATAAAGCGTATTTCATTGTAAACATCTATACTTAAATCTGCAAGCAACTCATTTATGAATCACTGCATGTATCTCTGGACTTCCATCTGCTGAATAAGTGAGGCTATATATTTCTCTTTCCAACTTCGAAAGAGCGGGGCGGAGAATGGCGCCTCCGATTCGTTTCGCCAGGCGTCGTTCCCTTCGCAGCAACCCACAACAATAGCGGGCTGAAGGGCAACAGGTGAAGCTCCCGCCCTCTACGTAAAGGCTAACAGAATGGCTCCACTCGAATGTTAATATCATTTCATTCCCTCTCTCATTGGTTCCCTCGCTTTTTTTTTTCTTCCTCGCGCTCTCCGATTGGCTCTCCGAAGCGGGCGAGGTGGGGCGTTTCGTTTTGTTTCAAGAAGAAGGTACCGACGCCGGAGCAATCTCGGAGCGCTTTCGTCCTCCTGGCCACGCCCGCCTGCATTTTGATTGGCTGAGGGGCAGTCGGAGCCGTAACATCCGGGCACTCTCTTAACCAGCCGGGCGAGCCATCATCATCACCACCACCACCACCAAGGAGTAGCGGACCAGAGAGGGAACCGCCCCTGTTTGTCCACCTCCCGAGACCTTCGGCGCCTGGTCTCACATCTTGGCAGGTGGGGAACCTCTTTCTCCCGCGCGTTCCTCCCTATCCTCATTAGGGGGAGACGCTTCCAGCTGGAAAGAGGTTGGGCAGCGATAGAATTTTCTCTTTGCATTGCAGCCTCCCCAGCTCATCATCTGCCCCCTCCCCATCGGCAGCCCCTTCCCCTCCTTCTTATTCTCCTCCCCATCCCTGCTTTGCCCCATTGGCCACAATCAGCTTGGCCGCTGTACCCCCCAGCCCCTCCCCATAAGATCCCCCCCACCCCAATTACTGTCATTGTCCGAGAGGTCAGCGTGGGTTGGGTCTCCCTTCATTCTTTGTCCTGTGTTTTTAGGGGGGGGGGGGGCAGGGAATGTGGCTGATCCGAAATCACTCGGGAGAGTTTTTAGGGCTCTGGGTGGATTTGAACTTGGGATTTCCCAGTCTTGAGCAAGTGCCTTAACTACCGTAACCAAACTGACTCCCTTCCTACAAAGACACATTTTCCCTTTTCTTGCTTTACAAAATCGGTTAGTGTCACTTTCCTTTTTTTCTCCAGATCCAACCCAGCTTGCTTCTTAAAGCTCACTCTGTCCTGAGAACTGATTGGGTGGGGGAACTATTTCTTCTTCTTCTCTGAAATCTCTGTGATAACTATGTTTTGATTGATAGGAGGACAACTTCTCCATGCTTCCCTCCCCCACCCCCGCCACAATTCCATCCCATAATAGATTCTTCTTAATTTCAGATTAAACTGCCACTCTGCCCTATTTTATTTTCCCAGTCAGAAGGGATGTAAGCTGAAGACTACTCGCTGATTAACAGTTAACAGAGTTGAAGGGACCTTGGAGGTCATCTAGTCCAACCCCCTGCTCACACAGGAGACCTATACTAGGGATTTGAACCGCCGAACTGCCGATCTTTCTGATCAACAAGCTCAGCATCGGTGGGGTCTCCCTTCATTCTTTGTCCTGTTGGGGGTGGGGTGGAGAGGGAATGTAGCTGATCCGAAGTCTTTTGGGAGAGTTTTTAGAGCTCAGGATGGATTGAAAAGGAACTTTTCTTTCACCTTCTCTCCTCACGCTTTGTATCCATCTTTCTTTCTACAGTACTTTATACAGTGCAGTACTTTATTACAAGATGCTCAATAGGTTGAATTATCTTGCAAGTAACTTGAGTTTGTCACAAATAATTTGCACGCCCGCTTTTGTGCAAGATTGTTGATTGTCATCTGCTCCTCATTATATCCTCCCCTTTTGCGCTTTTAAAAAAAATTGTGGCTCATCCATTACAATCTGCATAGCTAGTTAATTGAGGTCAATTACAGAGGGGCAGGGGAGAAACAATTGATGGACTACATTCAATTATATGTTTCATCTATTGATATAGCACACTCATATTTTGCCTGTCATTCTGCCCATCATTCCAAATTTTGCAACTCTAAAGCCTATAAACTAATATAGTCATTGAATATTTCAGGAAATATTAGTCCGAGATTTGAAATGCTGTACTGAATACCAGCACTTTCAGCTTGTGCTTAAATTATAACAAGGTTGGCACATATTTGAAAGCTGGTATATCTTGAAGCCCACCTACAATCACTGAGGACTCAGAGATGGAGTATAGCATTTCTGGATAAAAATGTTTAGTAATAGATTCTGAAACCACAAACTAATTAAAACAACAAGAACGGAGACTTTTTATTCAAAGAATAGATAAGAATTTTATGCATGTGTGTCTTCAAGTCAGTCTTGACTACTGACCCCTGCTTGAAATAGTTCCTTCAATTTTTTGGGCAAGATCTTTGGAAATGATTTGCCCTTGCCTTCTGCCTAGGACTGAGAGGGAGTGACTGGCCCAAGGTCATTCACCAGCTTTGGCAACTGGACTTTCCTGTTTTTCTTTTGAAGACTTTCACTTCTCATCCAAGAAGCTTCTTCAGCTCTGACTGGATGGTGGGGAATGGAAGAATTTATACACCTTGCAGAAAGCTGGTCATTTGCATCCTTTAGAGAGTCCTTGATGCCTCTTGGAGGTTTATTTGACCAACTGTTTGCAAAGAGTATAAATCCTTCCATTCCCTATCATCTAGTCAGAACTGAAGAAGCTTCTTGGATGAGAAGTGAAAGTCTTCAAAAGAAAAACAACAACAAGAAAGTCCAGTTGCCTCCTGAAAAAAGCATCTTTGGGACAACCATGATGTGAATGACTGAGAATCTCCATAGACCTTAATTAAACTGGTTCTCTAGTAAGGCATACGTATCTCTAGTTGGCCCTAAATCCATTTATTGTTCATCATCTGCTAAATTCTATTGCTATCTTGGTTTTCCTTAAACAGCTTGGGTGCCACACAATGTTTTTAAGGCTTGCCTTTTGTGTTCATCTGCTACATTTCCTGTAACAATGATGAGAATAGGAAACTGGGCATTGGACAGTAACCTCTTGGAACGTTTGGCCTGGGCAGCAGGATTTCATAATTCACATTTGTCTCTTTGTGTGTGTGTATGTGGCAGACCATGGCTGAACCGCCAGTAGAAGACGAGGGCGAGGAAGCAGCTCAAAGTCAACCCAAGCAGGAGTCGACCCATCAGGCCACGGTGGCAGCGAAGAACTTAGCCATTTTGAAGGCCCGGTCATTTGACGTCACCTTCGAAGTGGGAGATGAGTATGAAGTCATTGAAACAATTGGCACCGGAGCTTATGGTGTGGTGAGCTCAGCACGGCGCAAAGACACAGGTGTGTAAGTCGGAGAGCTTCACATTGCTCTCTGCTGTGTGGCTGTTAAGAACTTGTGTGGTTCCTCTCCTGCATAAAGGTGGAGCGTAGAGGAATTCTCCTTGACTAGAAGTGTGTATCAACATATTTCCTGCTGTTCTCTGACGTGTTTTCCGCCAAGTTTGGGTTTAGTACCCTGAAATATTAATGCATGTGGGTAGTCCTCATTTAGCCACTGCCTCGTACAACCACCAATTGCATTTATGATTGTGATGAAAAAGTAACTATGCAGCCAAGCTTCACACTTATGATCTTAGCAGGCTTGTAAAACTGAAGGAAGACTGAAGTAAGATCATATCCTAAGCGCAGAAACGGTTTCACTTAACTGCTTTGCTTAATGATGAATTGTCAATTCCGGGGCTGTGACAATTCTAGGCAGCCAACTGGCCATGGTTAACTTGCCCCGGGACGACTCAGTGTGGAACAATTCAACAATTCAATTATTTAAAATAATTAAAAAAAATATTTTAATTTTTATCATTCGTATTTTATATTGTCCCCCCTTTGGCATCCTTTCTTTAATGATTCTGTTCCACCGTATCTTTGATATTAATGTAATTCTTGTCCCATGTCAAGTTGACTGTGGCAAGTTGGCCGTGTGAGTTGGCTGTAGTGAGTTGTCCCATTCCTCTGATTCCAATTATGGCCGCTAAACTAGGACTACCTCTAATTTACTCATAGGAGATATTTTATGTATTAGTATTGAAACAGGTAACAAACTATACAGATTAACGAGCCACTATTATTGGACTTTTATCCCACTTTTTAAAAATATATATTTATTGGAACAACTCAAGACAGTCATCATACCTGATACTCTTGCTTCCTGTTTTCCCCACCACAACAATCCTGTGAGGTGGATTCATTCACTTAATGACTGTTTCATTCACATAACCGGTAGTGGCATTTGCTCAACCAACCCCCCCTAACCCATTTTTTTCCCACTACAAGAGCCTGAGTGGCGTAGGGGCTAAAGCCTCTACTAAGGCAGCATTTAACATCCAGCTGCCTGCAATTACTGCGAGTTCTAATCTCACCACTAATCTCACCAGGCTCAAGGTCGACTCAGCCTTCCATCCTTTCTAAGGTGGGTAAAATGAGGACCCAGTTTGTGGGGGCAATAAGCTGACTTTGTATAAAATATACAAAAGTATGAAGGCTATTGCTTAATGCATTGTAAGCCGCCCTGAGTCTCCGGAGAAGGGTGGCTTACAATGCATTAAGCAATAGCCTTCATACTTTTGTATATTTTATACAAAGTCAGCTTATTGCATTGTAAGCCGCCCTGAGTCTCCAGAGAAGGGCGGCATATAAATATAAATTAAAAAAAAAAGAGAGAGAGACTGACTGGCCCAAAGTTATTTAGTTGTCTTTCATGCCTAAGGCAGGGCTAGAACTCACGATCTTCTGGTGATTGGCCCAAAGTCACCCAACCAAATTTCAGACCTAAGGTGGAACTAGAACTCACAATCTCCTGATTCTAGGCTACCCCCTTTTCATGTTTTAAGGTCTATGCTGCTGGGTATGCATTTTATCAATATACTAGCTGGACGCCCGTGCTTCGCTACAAAACTATGTGCTCGGGCTTGATAAATTGACACTTGCAGTCTGAAACTTAGTGTAGTATGTGTAACTCTGTAGCATCAGAGTGTGTTAATATAATGCAACTGGCAGTTGGAACAGAGAGGGAGGGGAAGTAGAATGTCCAAGCCCACAGCATCCATCAGTATTCATGTGGCTAGCATCCTGTCAGTGTGTGAGAGAGTTGAGGGGTGTTTGGAAACTCAAACAGTATTTGCTGGGTGAGCAAGAAGGAGACAGGAAGGAGGCTGGGCGTGGCTTAGCTCAACTGTTCTGTAGTAAAGCTGCTTGCTGCTGTGAAAGTAAAACTGAAAGTGAAACTCCTCTGCTTGTGTTTTGCATTTGGAACAGATTTCTTTTGAGGTGGAGAGTGGGAGTAGAACTCCTTAGCATCAGAGCTTTGAACAGATTTCTTTTCAAGTGGGGAGGGAGAGTACAACTCCTTAGCATCAGAGGGTGTTAATCATAATATAGGAAATACTAATGCTCTGATGGTCATTTCGAAAAATCCTTTCTTAGTGAGCACCTAGAAGCCAAGAGGAACATAGGTGGCAAATTTCAAGTTTGTAGACTTTATGGTTCTGGTGATTTCGTGATTAATGCTTGAGTGGTTTTCGCTTTATATCTATAGATTGATAGTGACACTGCTTTAAAGGAAGGATTTCCTGCCTGGGCCATGCATTTTCTGTTAAGACAAAATCCTTCCGAATACTTTTGTTTGTGCCACGTTCAAACTTGATGTCTGGATCGAAGCCAGTCTTTCCTGACTACAGTTTCAAAATTCTTCCTCATGCTTGGCTTGGGATTTTAGGAAATATAATTCCAAAGGCACTGATTGATGCCAGCCGGGGAAGGCTTGCCAGAGTCTGGGAAATAGGGAGACTTAATTTTATATATTGCACTGAGATGCAGAGCAGACCATTGGCATAAGGGCGCACAGAAATGCCAATGCCAAAATATTTAGGCTAGATTCAGAAACTCTCTGAATAAAGGAATAATGTAGTTGTTTATTTCGGTTCATCTTGTTGTACAGCTAGTCTTTGACTTATGACCGTAACAGAACTTGGAATTTCCATTGTAAGTCATGACGGTCATAAGTCAAGGCATCCACATGATTGGATCTGAATTTATTGGGGGGGGGGTTGTGTGTGTGGTGGTTAAGCGAATGCCATTGCTGTTGTGTGGATACAACAGTCATTAGGTAAATCAGTATATTCCTATGAGTGATAAGTCACATGGCTATAAATTGTGGTCATGTGACTATGATGGACTGCAGGTGAGCCAGTTGCCAAGTGCCTGAAATGCATGTGTATGTGTGTGCGTGCATGCATGCACCTGTTGGAACTCCGGAACCAGGTGTTATAGCTTTTGGTTGTCTATTGTAATTTTGAATGATTGCTAAAGGACCAGGCATAACCTGAGGACTACCTGCATGAACCCGAACCCATATATGTGTGATTCATTTATAAACAGTGGTTAAGGAAAGGTGTGAGTTAACTGGCTGGATCTGTGAAATAACTTAAGTTGGAAAGTGAATTACCTGTTTTGGGGATTCATGCAGTACAGTGTAATACACATTGACTGAATAGGCTGAATTCCCACAAGATGCTGTTACGATGACATAAATATATTAAAAATAAAGGTGTATCTAACTTTCCTGACAGTTAGAACAATTAATCAGTGTGGAACGACTTGCCTCCAGAAGTTGTGAATGCTCCAACACTGGAAGTTTTTAAGAAGAGATTAGGCAATCACTTGTCTGAAATGGTATAGGGCAGGGGTGTCAAACTGGTGGCCTGCGGGCCAGATGTGTCATATGCAGGCCACGCCCACCACAGTTCAGTGATGGGAAAAACCGTTGCGATACATCATGTGACAGCAACGTGACGCCGTGAGTTTGACACCCGTGGTATAGGGTTTCCTGCCTGAGCAGGGGGTTGGACTAGAAGACCTCCAAGGTCCTTCTCAACTATTCCTATTCTATTCTATTCTATTCTATTCTATTCTATTCTATTCTATTCT